>CAKNXH010001072.1:115553-162891 GCA_932178445.1 Andricus quercusramuli
TTGTAGAGTCTTCCATTTCCTGTCTATTTCCAAGTTTCACTCTTTAAATCCGACAAAGAGAACTTAAAGTATCTGACGAATCCCCCCCACCCCTCTCTTTAAAACTTTTTGCAGATGTCCCCTGTGGGAATAAGGTAGATGTTCCAGTAATCGGGACGGTCCCAGTAATCGTGAGTTTTGACGTATAAACGCCAGAAATAAGTATTTTCCGAATAAAAATACAATCCTAAAATATTTTTAAGTAAGTTTGAACAGTGCTTTTTGTGTAAATCTAATTAGTTTTTTCATACAAATAGTGCACACAGGTAAAAAAATGAATTTTTATTGCCGGTGGCGATGAATCACGAAACGTGGAAAAAAGCTTAACATTTTCGTTAGGAATGACGTCTCATTGCTTAAGCTTTTAATATATCAAGAAATTACTTGATCGGGGCGGAAATAATTTTTTTGTAATAAAAAATCATTATTGTTTAATAAAATCAGTGAAATCTTCATTTAGTACCTTCTCGTTCAAGAAATATCGGTCACGATTATACGGACGTTAGAAAAGCATAGTTGCTCGAGTAATCGTGACCGGTCACGAAGACTAGGACGACTCTGTCTAAATTTTATTCACATATTTCGTTGCAAATAATAATTTAATTGATTTCAAAAAGGCTTGAAATGAAATCGGACAACTGACTTGTTACTGCGAGTAGTAGTCGTAATATAAATTCGTGCTTAGAACTGAAGGAAGGTGACGTAAAATATTGGCATGCCTTTAGAGATTTCATTATCAATTTTTTAGTTTATTATCATTTTTCAGTGAATACAATATTTATTGAGTAATTCTTCATTAGCTAAAATGTAATTATACTGCATAATATAAAGAAAAATGTGTAATAGATATATAATTATTGATAGTTTTAATATTTTGACAACGTACACAGAAAATAACCTCCAATTGCACATGATTTTTTTAGTCACTGCAATTTATCACATTTCGTCATTGTGTTTATATAATTCATGTTGCAAAAAAAGTTAGTTATACAAATTACCAGTGTGTAAATTTTTGTATCCCGTGTAAGGAAGGCAAATTTAAGTCTACTATAGTGTAAGTATACATTTTACTCATCATATTTATCCGACAATATTTTTAGCTGAAATAAAAAGTAAAAATTTTGAAAGAAAATTAATTTTTATTATGATTAATTTATTATTTTAATGTCCATCAGACGTATTAGAACTATCGGACGATTCGATTTTGAAGTTATGTTTCGACGGATTTCATCTCGAATATCTTAATCAATATGAAACTAACAATACATCTTTCATTTCATTAAAGTATTGTTAAAATACAAAAATGTACTTGAAATACAACTCTAAATCACTAAAAACTGATTTCAAGAAAACTTATCCTTCTTCACGAAGACCGGGACAACGACTCACGATTACTGATACACGGCAGATTTGGAAATCACGATAACTGGGACATCGGTGCTTTTTGACTTTAAATTGTTTATAAATAGAAAGTAATATTGAATATAATGTAAAAACCGTTTTTATAATATTCTAGCATGTTCAATGCTTCAATCAGTACCAATCATTTTTAAGTAATCCTTCCGAAAGAATTTTCTAAATATTTGAAGTCAATAAAATTTCTTATGGTCACGATTACTGGGACGTTTACCTTAAAGCTCGGAATTCGAATTATAAATAAACTTTTGTCATTGTTACTTCTGGCTGTTTTATTCGGGCTCTTGAATTCTAACTTCAAGGATACACTTGTTATACAGAATCTAGTTATTTGTTTTATATGTTAGCTTATGTCTAATTTTTCTAGTTGTACAAGTATGGGCTAAATAATGTCTGCAAAGGTACGAATTATGTATCGTCTGTATTCCGTATTCTCATTTTGAAAATAATATTAAAAGACATTCTCTTTCCGTATACGCGTTATTTGTCCTGCTGTTATTTTGTCCCGATTTCTGAATGATCTTAAGGGGCTAGTCTAGTTTCTCGGGCGGAAAATGGAGGTGATTTTTCGGGACTGATAAAAAAACCATGCGGTCAAATATTTTACAATTTTGAGGATATGTTCAGATACTATTGATAAGTTAATACACAACATTTCAGGAAAAAATATCGACTGTAAGCCGAGTTATATACTCCGATGTCGAGTCATCCAAAAATGAAGTTGTAAATCGGCTGCAGTTGTAGAGGTCTTCAGAATGCCAGTATCTCAAAAAAGTTTTTTTCACGTCAAACAAGATGACTTTCCCCGTACCATGAACTAGGATCTTTTAAAAATATTGAAAATTAAAAAAGTGGCAGCGTTTTGAACAAAAAATGTAAATTTCCACCAAAAAAAACTCAAAAAACGCTCGTTTTTTGCTCGGCAAATTTATATTTTTTGAAATATCGAAAAGATCCTAAGGTTAATTATCCATAAAAATGTACCTCATTTTTATGTAAATACATATACATTTTAATACATATACATATACATTTTTAATGATCCATAAAAATGAGATCCATAAGGTTAATTAAAGATCCTAGTCCACGGTATGTAAAAACATGTTACGAATATTCGTGCACAATTTCAAATTGATTCGTTAAATTTTTTCTGAGCTAGAGTTGCAGCCGTTTTTAAAATTGCAGTTTTGAGAAAAACGCTTTTAAAGTTTCGACAACTGATTTTTGGTTATAAAATTTAATTTCTCATACTCTCATAGCACTGGGAACTTTTTCTCCGAATAGTATACTATCGAATTAGGCAAAAAAAATCGATTTTTTTAAAGTGAGAAACTAGACTAGCCCCTTAAACCTTGTGCAAATTACCCCGCTGAAGATTAAAACTGTAAATTTTGGATTATAAATTTTCAAGTCAATTCAACTATTCAATTATGTAAACTTAGAATCTGAATTATAATTAACTTATGTTATAATTACGATTGGCGGTGTTACTTTGTTTTCTGTATTTTAACCTTAAAATACAATTGCTTTACAGAATCCAGTTATCTGCTCTATCTAAACAAGAATATACTAAACAATTTTTTGTTTGCAAAGGAAGGAAATTATATATTGGCGATTATAATAACGAGGGTAGGTTAATCCAGTTATTTGTTCTATTTGTTAACGGATACCTAATTTCTCCTGGGTGTACGTCGTTGAGCTTATTTCAGTCTTTGTTAGTTACTTCTTATTCCAACTCTAGTTTTAATCCTGGTTATACAGGAAGCACTAGACAGTTTTCAAGAGTGATGGGAAATATTTATACACAATCACAATAATGAGAACTAGGCCTATTTTCATATACCGGCTATCCTTAGTTCTATTTCGTTGTAAGTGTATTTTAGGAATTGTAATTTTCCGCATTACTAGATACCCGCCCGTCAATTTCTCATATTTGTGCTGTTTATGAGCATTCTCAACTTGTTCTTGCACAGAATGGGAGCACCTCAAATATCTTTAATAGTTATCTGCATACGTCTTGAATTTCACTTCTGGTTTCAGGGTGTTGAAGGTGACATGGGTGATAGAAGTGAGTCTATAAGGATGGCTAATTGGAACGCCCACATTGTCTCCTGCAAAAAGGGAGAGATTGAATCACTCCTCTTTCAGAACGACCTGGACCTCCTCTGCATCACGGAGCCTTGGCTTACAGAGAGTCTTAGCTTTAAGATTCCGGGTTACCTGACGTACAGGTCGGACCGCCGGGATGGACGTGTGGGGGGAGGAGTTCTTACTCTTGTTAGGAATGAATTCTCCATTGACAGAATGGATACAGAGGGAGCCTGGAGTGATGATATTGATGTGGTGGGCATCACTCTCTCCTCCTCGCTGGGGAAAATCGAGGTTGCTGCCGTGTATGCTTCCCTGAAGCTGGGATCCGATATGATACCTGGTTATCTCTGTTTAGGAAAATGAGTGAGTGTGGAAGGCCTCTCCTCTGTGGGGACTTTAACGCTCACTCCCCTATGTGGGGCTCTCCTAATCCTAATTATTCAGGAAGGCAATTATGTGCGGAGATTTATGACTCCGGTTTGGTTCCCCTAATGACTCTGAGCGTTCTCCAACAACCTAGACCTTGTTTTTTGTGAACCCGGGTTAGTCCCGCTGGCCTCGTTTAGGGTGGGGAGTAACTCGTACTCGTCTGACCATGTGCCGCTCTTCTGTAGGTTTGACGTAGCCCCTCTCCTGGCAAGGGCTGCCTCGACTCGCTTCAATGTGCAGTCTTTGGATTGGTCCTTGTTTAACAGGCAGATGGAGGAACTCGTGCCGGCTCTGTCTGAGGCTCCGGTGGAGGGTGAGAACCCGAGTTCGGTCTACGAAGGATTCATGAGTGTAGTTTTTGAATTTTTAAAGGCTAATGGGGCTTTTCGTGCCTCTTCCAGGGGTTCTGACAGGAGGAGACAGCCTCTCTGGTGGAACAAGGAGTGCGATATGGCTCAGGGCAGAAGAAGCGCGGCTCGTGAGAGATTCTTGGCCAACCAGACGTGGGAGCTGAAGGCCGAGTACAAGACGATTGACAGTGAGTTCAAGCGGTTTATCCGCGACGTAAAGTACAAGGCTTTTCGAGAAATCTGCGAAACTTCGGACCCTGCGTCTGGCCTGGCCAAAATCTGGAGGACGGTCAAATCACTTTCTGCCCTTGCACATTCTACCAATACTCACGTAGTAATGGACCCTGATTCTCCTGCGATCAGGGAAATGCGTGAGGGATTGGTGCGCTCGGACATCCCGGTGATAGAAATGGAACCGATCAGAGGGGTTGATGAGTCTGACTCCATGAACATGGACTTCTCTAGGAAGGAGTTCTCTGCTGCCCTTGAGGCCTGTAAGAGGAAGTCGGCTCCAGGTTTGGATGGTATAACCTTCGAGGTAATCAGAGGACTCTCTGACAAGGTTCTGGCATTTGTTCGGGACCTTTTCAACGCCATGTACAGGGACGGCCAGTCCGTCCATGGAGGGAGTGAGAGAGGGGGAGAGTGACAGAGAGAAATGGCGACGAGTGCTTCTTGTGATAATTTTTTTGTGTGCGGGGGAGGGGGGGAGCAGGAATCCTAAGGAAAGGTAAGGAGAGGAGGTGACCTGGAGGTCTCATCAACTCGAAAGGAGTAAGCTGGTGAGGGGCTAGAGCAGGGGTCTCCAAAAGTAGATCCTGTATCTACTAGCGATCCCAGGCCAGTAGGTCGGACCTACCAAGCTCTGACCCAGAACTGTCAAAATCCTTTACCTGATTCGAGCCGCTTGAAACCCTTTGAAAAAAAGGGTCCTCCATGTTCAAATTTCAGAACTGAGCCCTTCCAACAGGGATTTTTTCCCGAGAGGTCATACATTTTCTCTCAGTTTTCCTTCGAAAAAAAATGGTAGATCTTGAAACAGGTGGAGCGATCCTGGGTCACGCTGCACTTGTCAATTGTGGAGACCCCTGGGCTAGAGCATTGTTTATTCCATCCGTTCGAAGTGGAGGTTTCGTCGGGGAAATTTATCGTCCGGAGAAGAACAGAAAAGTTTCGGCGGCGGGGATCCCAGAAGCGATGGTGAAAACGTCTCCGGGGAGCCTACTGCCGCGAGATCTAGGACGCCGTCGCCCAAGGACGGGCTGGCGACCACGATGTCGACTCTGACCGGGGTGACGTCAGCGGAGGAGCCGGCGTTCCCGATCGAAATTTGTAGCCCTGAAGGGGCCAAGGAAGGTCCCGGTTGGGGCGAAGGCGTACTTGTAGATGCTGCTGGTATCTGAACGCCCGGTTTCTGTGACCGGAACTTCGGAGTTGGTGCTCTAGGAAGCTCGCAGGCCTGGAAGATCTTTTGTGGAGAAGGTAACCGTTGCGCAGCTGGAACGTGGAGCGCCAGAGGACAAGGTGGTGCGTGTCGCGAAGGTTCCTCCGATGAAAAGTTTTCGACCGCAGCGAACTTTGCACGAGATTTGCGGGCGGAAGTATGTGCCACGGATCGGTGTGAAATCCTGGCAGCGGCAGAGAGAGAGAGGCCGAACGTGCCGTCGGCCTTCGACGTGGTCGCGGGTCTCGCGTGCCTGGTCCTCCTCGAAGAATCAGAACGAGAGGTCTTTCTCCGCCCCGAAGAAGCTCAGGCACAGCCGGATCATATTCAGGATCTTGACGCGGCAATCCCTGAGCCCGTTCGAACCGTAACCTCCGCTTCCTTTGGTTCGGGCGTGCTATTCTGTCTTCCCTTGTCATTAAAGGGGCTGTTCGCTATGAACTGGCACGGCCGGACACTCGAGACCGGAACAACGGTAGAGAGAAGAATAGACTTCGAATCCGAGGAGCCTGTTGCAAGTCGTAAGATCGACGGAATACTTGAATTGAAAATTCTATTTCTCTTTTTCTTTGTTTTTAAGTAGACTTCCTTATCTCTCGCACCGGAAGGCCCGCCTCAGTATAGTTGGGCCTCACGTTACTTGGCATAACGGCAAAAATTATGTAATCCCCTTTGCAAGAGGCAGATGGCCGCTTTCAGTAGAAATTGGCCTCGTACTCCCTGCAAAAGGTTCAGTCTTGTCGACGGAAGCTAATTTCCACCCCCTGCAAGAGGCAGTAGGCCTCTTCCAGTAGAAATTGGCCACGTACTCCTTGCAAAAGTTTGAGTCGCGTAGATAGAAGGCCGCTTTTCAGTAGAAAGGAGGCCACGTGCCTTAAGGACTGTGAATCTCAAAAAAAAAAAAAATTGAAATAAAAAAAAGGACGAGTGCTCTCGGATTCTAGGTCGTTCACAATCTCTCACTGCACTAAAACAAAATCACTGGACACGATTTCACTCCGCGGATGAAAGGAGGTTAAGGTACCACTGAGGATGGGAAGGATCGTTCACAGAATGCAATGTTTGGAATGAAGGTCAGGTTGCTCGCGTTTTGAATTCACTGATGAAAGAAGTCGGCATGCTGGTCGAGATGTCACGCAGTTCACGGGTAGAAAAATGAAGACTCACTATTAGACTGTTAGCTGGTTTTGTTTATTTCTCTTGTCTTTGAGGAGACAGAGCAGATGCTGCCTACTCAACTCAATATCGAAAATCGACTGACTCTCCGGTTCGCTCACTGCACGCAGGCAGCCCGGGACGAGAGCTCGAAGCAACGGTGGGAGCGGCGGCTAGCGCGCTGATTGGCCAAACGGTGGCAACGGGTGCGCAGTCGGGCGGTGGGGATCGCCTATCGTTCGCACCACCTCGAACTCCGAGCGTCTTCGTGATCTCAAAATACAAAATACCTTAAATTAATGCAATTTTTAATCGAACTTTAAAAATATTAAAATTTGTTAAAAATTAATGAAATATTGTAATGTTGATCAGTGAGGGTATGGCTTCAATTCCCCACAAACGGGATGGAGCTATCTTAATTAGTATGGGTTTTCAGGGTTATTGTTGATAATATTAATTATTAAAACTTTAAATAAACAATGACTATTAAAAATTCGAAGCCCCGAATAACCATTATCACATGGACAAGAAAAAGAAGGTACGACTGAACTCTAAAGAGAAAGGAGACATGATTAATTATAGAGATGATTAACACTAGCTGAAAAAGAATATAACAATTATGGTTAAGCTCTGAAGTCGATATATGTATATATATACTTATAAATATAGACATATATTAATTTAATTAAGTTTCTAACTGCAATTTTAACCAGAGAGGCCGTTCCCAATATTTTTATATGTTGTGACGTTTCCTTGTAAGCTGAAATGAATTTTTAAGAGTGTAAAAACTGTTTACCCTTCCCCCAGAATTACTTTAAGTTATGAAATAAATTTACTGATTTTTTTAGACTTATCTAAGTTCTCGCAAAGTTTTAAGTCGCCGGTTGAGATCCCCGGTTGTTTTTCCCAATGACCCTGAAAGAGAAAGGAGGACGCTAGAGAGAGAGAAAAGAAACAGCTATATAGGGAAGAGAGAAGACGCGCGAAGAGTGAGAGAAACATCATTGCTGTAATTTGGCTAATAGTTATGACTCACGGAGCGTGAGCAAACTCGTCGTTTGAACGTCCTGAAATCGATGATTTGTGACGTAGGCCCCTTTCACTTAAGTTTTCAAAAGAAAACTTGAGTGGAAAGTCAAGTAGGCAGTTTTCGGTCGCCAGAGGTTCTCAGTTCAGGCTACTGGCCTACAACAACTCCAACCCTTTTCGGATAGAGCTTGCTTACCCTGTATGTTGATGAGAAAAAAAATGTTGTTTCTTTTAAGCTCTTAAACGGCCTATCCCCAGAAGGTTACACCTGAAATTATTTACATAAAATCTATGTGGTTGGTACCTTCCGGTAGCCAACCCTAAGGTCTATTCACAGTTGACCGGGGTGCGTCGCGGCAGCCCTGATTGAAAGTACAAAATTTAAAAAGAATTCCTACGCGGTAACTCGCGCTAGCCTCGCCTGTACATTTTACGATCTAACCTACTGGCGCCTCCGCCGAAGAGCGTAGGGTCGCGCGTCACGGTATGCGACCGGGGCGCGTAGTCGCAAGCGGTAACGCCTCCTAGAGTTACCGGGATCGTCGCTGTCTTCTTCTTCGAGCTGCTGAGGAAACGCGTCCGTTTCAGCTTGCTGGTGGTGGTGCGCTTTAACAGCGGTACCGGTGTTGCTGAGTCGGCGCCTGGTCTGGCCGACGTGGTTCTCCTCTCCGTCGACGCTTTCGACGGAGTCGTCGTGCTGTGGATGAGACGAGCTGCCGTCATCCATCTCCTCCCCGTCGACGATTCCGATCGGGTAAACGTCCCTGCCTCCGCCGACGCTTTTGGTTGTTTACCGCTGAGGTGGGTACGACTGTCCGTCGGCACCCGACTCGTTGACTACGAGTTCGTGCTGGTACTTCCCGTTGGGTTCTTGATTGACCATGCTCAGGCTGCGGCCCGTTTGGCGTTGAACTTGGCAGCCTTGTTGGATAGCTGGTGGTTTGTTACGTACACCTAGTCACCGGGAAAGAATCGTGGTACCATGGGTGCGGCAGCGTATTCCGCTTGATACTCGGCCTGCCTCATGCGAGCCTCCTTTTCTTGTCGCTCGGTGTGTTCGTTGACGGGTTCTTGCCATGTGGAGTGTTTGTTTTACGAGGGTTCTCTTCTGCCTCGTCACTTTTCACCTGCATAGCTCTCTCGACCAGGTCCTCGGAAGAGGTTATGACAGCCGCTCGTAGGACTTTCTTGATAGAGGGCTTGCGTGCCTCTAATGGGAGGGCTACTATCTGTTCTTCGGGAGTTTGGGGCAACAAACGCAGGACTCGCAGGTATTTTCTCTCCAAAAATACCCCCACTGCTTCTTTATCCTCCTGATTTGCTGAATAAAGCTTGATATGCAGCTTATTAATGGCGGAAACGCCGGCGTAATTCTGTATGAGTAAGTTCCTAAACTGAGCTCAAGGTAATGATAAATTTCGGTGGACCTCGAACCATTTCGAGGCCTTCTTCGTCAAAGATTTTGTCACCATCCGTGACCATAGGGATGGCTCGAAGGAAGCTTCCGTAAAATGAAGCTCGCATCGGTTTAGAAAGTCCTCTGGATCTTCATGGTCCAGTCCCGCGAAAGCTGGAACTGGAACGTCCGGTGTTCGAATTGCATGCACTACTGCTCACCAGTCGGCGAGTGGTGCGCTCTGAGGAGGGGGCGGGATTGTGATTTCCCGACGCGGTGATCTAGCGGCGGTGACTACGCTTGTCGATGCGTTGGCTGCCAGAATAATTGGCTGCTTGGGCCCGGTGTGGCATTGTCCTCTGTTACAGCCGGTTCCTTGAACAAAACACGCGAAGCGTTGCGTGCAGTAGCGGGAACGGACTTGCTTCTCTCTCGGGGAGAGACGAAGACTGCTGATCGACTGGTGTTTGTTTCGGTAGGTGCTGGAGTGGGTGAGGCACCTGACCCACTAGTTGAAGGCTCCATGGGGGAGGCGGTTGGGTTGGACGCCACCGAGTTTCCGAGATTGTACTCGGAAACCGAGTGACTACGGGTAGAGATTGTCCTTGTCTGAGGTCTACCTGCGCCATGGCGTGGTGAGTTTGGCGAGCGATACATTAAGACTGGGAGGGGGAGGGGGGGGGGTGCGTTTCAACTCCGTTGAAAAACATGAAAAGTTATTTCAAAAGCCACCACGTTCGGGCCGCCAAATTGATATCGGTCCCCTTTTATGTAGCGGATGAGGGTGGGGGGGGGGATATACACTGAGTTCATGGGGGGCTCTGACTATGACCGGCGTAGTGTTCCTGATGCCTAGTTGTCGGGGTCGATACGACCGGAGAGTTTGTCCTCGTGGACGTGGACGTTTGAGAAGCTTCGTTCCTTTTCGCACGCCGTTCGGCGAGCCACTCGTCGAGACCGGTCATCCCCTGCAAGATATCTCGCTGAGAAACGGGCGGCGGTAGCTAAACTCGCTTGATATCTCCCTTCATCAATTTTCTCCACGCGAACAGTCTGTCCATGGAGAGGGTGAGAGAGAGGGAGAGCGAGAGAGAGAAACTGCGACGAGTGCGTCTTGTGATAATTTTGTTGTGTGTGTGTGTGGGGGGGAGGCAGGAATCCTAAGGAAAGGTAAGGAGAGGAGGTGACCCGGAGGTCTAAGGGTAGGAGATCCACAAGAGGTCTCATCAACTACTTATATATACTCACACTTATATATATGTATATATATATATATATATATATAGTTAAAAGTTTGTCATAAGGACAACCGCAGGATTTCGCCGGGAGCGGGTGCTAATCTAAAAAATTGCACCAGCTCCCAGCGAAACCGCGGTAAAATTTCAGCTGTAACCACGTCTCACGACCGTGAGATGGGTGGTTACAGTCTGCGCGAACTCAATACGATGATCCGGCGAAAGTCTCGTGCACCCTGAGGACACGGAGCGACCCAAGGACGACCGCCTTCTGCATTCTCCCTGCAAGTGTCTCAGCATTTTGTTGACACGCAGGGATGCTTTTCAGGCTATTAACAAGTGAAACCTTGGCACCTCCAAGAGCGCCAATGATCAGGGCGATTAGCTTAACAGAATACTCCGGGTATAACCGTCGCAACTCCCTCATAAGGTCTTTATACCTTTCTTTCTTTTCTTTCTCCTTCGCTGTGACGTTTTTGTCCGCTGGAGCCGAAAATTCGATAACGAACATGGTTCGTTTCTCGAAGTCAAGAAGAACCATGTCAGGCCTCGAGTGCGCAACAGAAACAATTGTCGAGAATATGAAGTTCCAATATATGCGGCACTTCTCATTTTCGACAATTGACTCTATTTCTCTAGGGGCGTTCAGCGGAGAGGTATTTGGGCTAATGCCGTAAGAGTGACAGAGATGGTAATAAAGCACTCTCAGTGCCGCATTGTGCCTTTGGATGTAGGTTGTTCCCGCATGAGCTGGACAACTAGATAGTATGTGTCCTAGATGCTCGGGGTGTTCATGACACGCTCTGCAGCTATCATCGGGAATATCTTGGCTCAAAATGTGGCGACGGTATGCTAGAGTGGAAATGACACCATCTTGACATGCCAAAATGAAGCCCTCTGTGCCCGACTTCAATCCGGGTGATCTAAGGAAAGCAAACGTCAGCTCATACGACATCGACTGATCTTCCACATTTTTGTGGAAGATGCCGTGCATCTTCTTGTCGAGGAGCTCTTCGCGGAAGTTTTTCTCCTGTGCTTTCTTAATCCGGGCCTTCAGGAGTGAGTATTCAAGATGGATAAGATTTGATGCATTTCGCTCACCCCTGATATTGAAGTCAAGGCCGAGTGTTTCAGCAGCCTCTTCTGCGGCTTTCTAAAGAAACGCCCCTTTGCCTACTTCTTCGTGTTTTCTGACCATTTTAAGAAGAGGATCTTGTCCATTTGCGACAATATGTGCTGTACCCAGAATAATCCTGTTGTGAAGACATCCAAGATTCAGTATTCCACGACCACCTTGACGGCGTGAGATGTAAAGTCGTGGAACAGA
Source organism: Andricus quercusramuli (assembly GCA_932178445.1). Lineage (NCBI taxonomy): Eukaryota > Metazoa > Arthropoda > Insecta > Hymenoptera > Cynipidae > Andricus > Andricus quercusramuli. Next base: position 127,465 of record CAKNXH010001072.1, read on the forward strand.
AGACTGAAGGTGCATGCTTTTGTTCATGTGCATGACCTTTCGGGACCCGATATCGAGGGATCTGAGCTCGTCCTTCGTCCATGGAACTACTCCAAATGAATAGAGTACTACTGGGACGGCAAGCATGTTCGTTGCAGATACTTTGTTCCTCGCCGACAGTTCGGAAGACCATATCTGTCGGAGGAGACGTTTGTATCTGCATCGGAGAGTATCCTTGATAGATGTTACGTCCTGAATGCGGCTTTGTGGCACGCCCAGGTATGTATAGGTCTCTCCAGCGCAAAGGTGTCGTATAGCGCTTCTGTCAACGAGTTCAGGATCTTCGGGGATGCCGTTAAGTTTTCCTTTCTCCAAATTAACCTTGGCGCATTTCTCTAACTCAAACTCCATTCCAATCTCTTGAGTGTACTCTGTGACAATTTTTAGAGCTAGATGTAGTTTCTCTTGATTTCTAGCATAGAGCTTAAGATCATCCATGTAAAATACATGAGTTACCTTATGCTTTCGATTTCCAGGTTTGCCGCAGAGGTACCCTTCGGAATGGCGAAGTGCGAGAGATAGTGGCAATAATGTGAGGCAAAAGAGGAGAGGGCTCATGGTATCGCCCTGAAACACACCTCTCTGAAAGGTGATACTGTTAGTGATCACACGATATTTTCCAGATAAGATGGTAAATCTGGTTTTCCAAAGCGGCATTAATCTCTCTATGCATCTCACGATGTGTGGATGAACCTTTAAGCTTTCCAACAGACAGATGATAAGTCTGTGGGAGGTTGAATCAAAAGCTTTTCGGTATTATATCCAGGCCATCGATAGAGATCGTTGATAGGATGCTGCATCTTTACAGACACATCTATCGATGAGCAGGTTCTCCCGACATCCTGCTACGCCTTTCTTCGAGCCACGTTGTTCATACATCTCTCGCCACACAGGTTCAATTGTCCGAAGAATCCTATCATTTAGGATGGCTGTGAAGATCTTGTACAGTGTGTTCAGACAAGTTATTGGCCTGTAATTCGTAGGGTCAGCTAAGTTGCCCGTCTTAGGCAGGAGCACTGTGCGCCCTTCCACCAACCACTCCGGAATAGGCTCTTCCGACTTTAGATATGAGGTGAAAATTCGGGCCAGATGCTGGTGGGTAGAAGGAAACTTCTTCCACCAGAAGGTCTTGATACCATCTGGTCCCGAAGCGGGAAAGTTCTTCATGCCTCTTAATACGTTTTTCACCTCCTCGGTAGTGATAGGTGGGCATTCTTCCTCAGGTGTTATGAGGGCATTGCACAGCTCCTTGAAGCTATTTATGTTCTTTGAGTCTTCTTGAAGAGGATGCTGGACCTCGTAGACTTCTCTCCAAAATGCTTCGACCTCCTTTGGTTTGGGCGGATGGTCGACAGTAATTGGAGGGTCTTGGAAGAGTTTAGATGGATCAGATGAAAATTGTTGATTTTCTTTGACCCACCTCTCTCTCCGCTCTAGACTTCTCCTAGCGTTAGATAGTATTCGTATTCTGTCAACAATATGCTGTCTGATGGTCATTAGCTTTGATTTGTTGATTGTGTGATGACGGATCCGCAGTTCGCGCGCGAACCGTCGAACCTTGGCAGTGAAATTCCTGCCAGATGTTATGTAGTCAATCACACACTGAATGCGGGACGCGTACTGTCTAGCCCAGCCTATCTTTGTGCTGAGTTGATGCATTCTTCTTTTGGTCTTATGATCAACCGTTGGTTTTGTTTTACGGCTTGCATCTGCCAAAGTTCTCGCTGCATTGTACACACCACAACTGATAGTCCAGAGGTCGAATTCTTCGGAAAAATCTCCACGAAGTTCATCATCCAATTCAGTCAGATCTTTGGGCTTGGGAGAAACCTGAATGTTGATGTTTCTCCGGGTCCTGAAGCATCGTTCTTCCGTTATTGGATGCCTGTTCGCGGTTGGTCTCAGTGTCGCCTCTCTTTCTCTGTTGCCGGCTTGTTCTGGATGCGGTTGAGTAGGCACTCCGCTTATATAACCTCTTTTCCGGAGGACGCGTTCGGTGGCTTTGTCATAAGCCCTTCGGTTCTATTCCAAAGGAATCGAAACCGAAACCGAATATATATATATATATATATATATATATATATATATATATATAAATATATACATATATTAATTTAACTAAGTTTCTAACTGCAATTTTAACCGGAAAAGCCGTTTCTAATATTTTTATATGTTTTGACGATTCCTTGTAAGCTGAAATGTATTTCTAAGAGTGTAAAAACTGTTTATATTTCCAATGAGCCTGAAAGAGAAAGGAAAACGCTAGAGAGAGAGAAAAGAAATAGCTAGATAGGGAAGAGAGAAGACGCGCGAGTGAGCGAGACATCATTGGTGTACGTGTCGCACGTGCCATGCACGTGCTGACTAGGCAAGCGTAGCAAGGCGGCTGGCACGTTTTCACGAGCTGTTTGCGTGACTAACGGGGTTTTTCCGGCTGTTACCTGGCGGCCTTGCGAGAGAAGGGAAATTTGGCTAATAGTTATGACGCACGGAGGGTGAGCAAGCTCGTGATTTGAACGTCCTGAAATCGATAATTTGTCACGTAGGCCCCTTCCACTCAAGTTTTCAAAAGAAAACTTCAGTGGAAAGTCACGTAGGCAGTTTTCGATTTCCAGAGGTTCTCAGTTTAGGTTACTGGCCTACAATAAATTTTTAAAAATATTTTGAAATATATTGGAATGATTGAAATGTTTGTCACATTTTTCAAATGTTCAAAATTATTTTAAAACACATTGACATCTTCTAAAATATTTTTGAATGTTTAAAATACTTGTAAAATATTTTGAAATGATTGTGAAATCTTTTGAAATCTTTTGAAATCTATTGGAATTTTTGAAATGTTTGTGAAATTCTTCAAAATCTTCCTGATTATTTCCAAAAACTTAAAAACCTTCTCAAATATCTTCAAATGTTAAAAACCTTAGCAGATATTTCGAAATCTTTTGGAATGATTTAAATGTTTGTGAAATTTTTGAAATGTTCAAAATTATTTTCAAAAACGTTGAAATCTTCTAAAATATCTTCAAATAATTGTGAAATCTTTCAAAATATATTGAAATCTATTGAAATCTTCTAAAATATTTTCAAATAATTGTGAAATCTTTCAAGATCCTCTAAATTATTTTCAAAGACTTCAAAATCTTCTAAAATATTTTGAAACCTATTGGAATCTGAAATGTTTGTGACATTTTTCAAACCTTCAAAATTATTCTCAAAGACATTGAAATCTTCTTAAATATTTTGAAATCTTTTTAAATTTTTGTAATTTCTGTGGAATTCTTTAAATCTTTAAAATTATTTTCGAAAACTTTGAAATCTTCTGAAATATCTTGGAACCTTAAAAACCCTTATGAAATATTATGAAATGCTTGTAAAGTCTTTTGAAATATTTTGAAATCTATTGGAATCTTTGAAGTGTTTGAAATGTTTGCAAACTTGTGCAAATCTTCAGAATTATTTTCATATACTTTGAAATATTTTGGAATCTTTTAAAACTCTTATAAAATATTTTAAAATGGTTCTGAAATCTTTTAGCATATTTTTAAATCTATTGGAATCTAAAATGTTGGTCAGATTTTTTAAATCTTCATAATTATTTTCAAAAACATTCAAATCTTCTAAAATATTCTGTAATTTTTTAGAAAATTTGTAAAATATTTTGAAATGATTGTGAAATACTTCTAACATTTTGAAATATAATGGAAGTTTTTAAATGTTTGTGAAATTTGTAAAATCTTTCAAATGATCTGCAAAAACATTGAAATCTTCTATAATATTCTCAAATCTTCGGAAGCCCTTATATAGTATTTTGGAAGGATTGTGAAATCTTTTAAAATATTTCAAAATCTATTGGAATGTGAAATGTTTGTCGGATTTTTCAAATTTCCGAAATTATTTTCAAAGAAATTGAAATCTTCTAAAATATTTTGAAACCTTATTAAGTTTTTCCGAACTTCAAAATTGTTTCTAAATACTTCAAAATATTTAAAATTTTTAATTTTAAAATTTTTGAATCTTCAAAAAAATTTTCAAACACTTTGTTATATTTTGACATCTTCTGAAATATTTTGGATTCTTCAAAAACCCTCACTGAATATTTTGAAATGTTTGTGAAATCTTTTAAAATTTTCTGAAATCTATTGGGATCCTTGATATTTGTGAAATTTTTCAAATGTTCAAAATTATTTTCAAAACCTTTGAAATACTTGGACATTTTCTCAAGTGTTCTGGAATCTTTTAGAACCTTTACAAAATATTTGAAAATGCTGCCGACGCGCAATTTGAGATAACTTCGGTTTTTATATTTTACAGTATAGCATTTATCATTCTCACTGTCTCTTACATAGTTCAAATATTCGCCAAGACATCAATCAAACTTTATTGTTCTTCGAAACGGATATTTTGTGAAGTGAACTAGTCATCTTCAATGATCTGTAAGTGAACAAAGTGTTTCCGTGTGTTTGTGTGGAATCAGCTGTGATCACGTGGCAGTTCAAGAGGTTTTTAGCAGCAGTCAGCAAAGCACTTTTACTCAGCCAAGGGTGCTCACATCATAACCTCAGTCATGGCAACTCGCACAGAGCTTGTGAATCGACGGGATTTACTCGAGGCCAACGTTACAAGGCTGCAGACTTAAGCGTTTTTCATCATATTTTCTAAAAATAACCATTATTATTTTTTATAGAATGTGTTAATAACTTTAAATAATTATTATTTTGATTCTTTAGGATGTGATATGAACAATTTCTCAAAGGCAATAATGGAAAAAATTAATGATCAAAAGTAGATATGTTTATTCATAAAAAAGGTGAAATATTCCAAGTTTAAGTTTCCAGGACACTGCTCCCGACTAACCGATGTTTTATGGCAGGCACATCGTTCCTAAGCCGTCGTGCGGTTAACGGTCTTCAAGCACTGGCACGCGCGCTTGCAAATGGCAAAGCATTGTGCCCGCACTTCGGTCTCCTTCACATTCATACTGCCCAACCGATGCTTCATCGTAGGCATGCCGTACGCCGCCCATCGGGCGGGTAATGTGCCAGGTACGTTTGTTTGTCTGAAAATAATAATCCAGTTAATAACTATTTACTTTTCAATTAATAAGTTATATTTTTATTTCGTCAACCTCATTAAACAAATGTTTAATAATCACGTGCGTTTATTGAAAATATTGGAATAAAATTATATTATCCTAAATTGAAATTTCTCTACAACTTTTCTGTAAAAACGGAATTCTTGTGTACTTTTTTACTTCAGTTTTGAAATTAGTTTCAGAAATAAAATTCGATATATATTTCAAAGAAATTTTTTCCAAGATGCATAGCGTGAAGGTAACCAATTTTTCCAAAGGGAGCATTCAATACACGAATTGTGCACTGTTTCAGCAAATGGAATGTATTTAGCCTTATCTAGTTTCCTTCAGTTCACTGAAAATATTTGGTCAACTCTCACCGAATTCAGGTGAACCTAGACTAGCTGTTTTTATCATATTTACGCAAAAATTCAAATTAGATTAATATAAAATTTCTTTTTTCTTTATACAAATTTATAATCAAAATTTACGTTTTACTTATATAAAATAGTAAAAGTGGAAGTAATTTAGTTTAAAAAGAAGAATTTAATATTTTCATTATTGGCCATTTTTCTGCAAGTAATTCTGAATTTCACAAATATAATATTATTGTGGACTGAAAGAAGGTTTTAATGTACAATTTCCAAAACTTTTATATTTCTTTATAGCGGAAACTAACAAATTCCATAATTTCGGATTGAAAACTAAACTTTATTGTAGAAAAGTCCTTTTTTTATGAATTTTTTTTGTTAAAAATTTACCTTTTTCGTTGAAGTCCAGTGCTTTTTATTAAAAAATTCAAACCATTTTTCTTTAAAAACTCAACCTTGTGGTTGAAAGTTAATTTTTCAATTGAAAACTTAACTCTTAAATTAAATTAAATTAACATAAAGCTGGGAAAGGGATAGGGGGCGTCAGAATTTCCCCCGTCCATTTTCCAACTCGAAACATGAACATTTTGATACAAAATTTTATTTGTCTGATTTGTCATTGTATTTAAAAAAAATTAAATATTATTTTGTAATGTTGTATTTTTTGTAAATTTCTATTCTTAAATTGATCAGACTGAAAACTTTAGTTTGTCTACTATTCAAGAAGTCACAAATACTTCCTCTATGAGGAAACGAATACATTTGCTAACGGGAAGTAAAGTGCTCGTAAAATGAGCACCATATAAATATAAATACAAACGAAGTGGAAATACTTGAGTTCAAATTCACAGCTAGTTTAGATGTGTCTTGGGTGCACAATTTTTGTTTAATAATTTGTACTAAATTTTTCGTTATTTTTTGTGCGATCAAAGTTTGAATTTACGATTTTTTGAAAAAAATTCGAAAAGTTGTTATGATAATCTTGTAGGGCTGTCAAAAAGCAACGTTTTTCTTTTCTTGACTTTTTCATATCGAGAATTGTTTTGCAGAAAATTTTCATTTTCGATTGATTTTTTAAATTTTGCAAATGCTATAACTGTAAAAAATTGTTTATCGAAAAAAGCCATTAGGATAAATTATTTGCCTTTTCAAGTGCTACGAATAGCCGTACATGAAATTAGTAAATATTGAAAAAACTGTTCTAAAAAATTTTGCAAATGCTCTATTTTGTTAATTTTATAAAAAATGCCTGGTTAATAAACTCGTTATTTCTTCCCGGATCTAGAAGAAGTGTGCCAAACCCAGATTTGATCTGTTTTTTTTTTTCGAGAGTTATCATGTTCACGGACGGACAGTCAAAACTCGATTTTCGGCTTCAGGGTGGTTTCAAAACGTGAGATCCGTTGAAAAACTGTGATGTCAAATTTCAGAGAATTCTAATACTTTCTCAGTCATAAATGATGAGAATGTAAAAAAGTATGTTTCACGTCAATCATTAGTGATAGAAGTGTAGTGATATCTCTAAGGATTACCGAACATACCATCTTCGATATTGTGGAAAATTCACTGTTCAATTCAGAAAGATTTTTCCCCGTTATTTTAAGACTCCCGAATTTTCGCGCTTTAAAAATTTTCGTTACTTTTTTTTTTATTTCAATATATTTTAACAATTGTAACCATTTATAGAATTTGTACTACAATAAGTAATCCAAAAAGGCATTGTAAAAAGTAACAATTTAACTTGTTTCATTAATATAAAATCTTGTATCTGATTTTACATATATTTTCTACATGAAATACTACCTACACAGCAATTGAATAAACTGGGATTTCTCATTCGAACCCATGTATTTTCCAGGTTGTGCCAGGGATAACCCAACGGATGTCCAGCAAGGCGAAAATTGGGATATCCCCGAGATATTCCCAAGATATCCAGGATATTCATGGGACCTTTCTGGAATATTCAAATGTCCAAAGTAGGATATATATATATATATATATATATATATAAATTTTAATATCCTACTTTTATAATTTGAATGTCTCAGAAACTTCCCATAGATATACCTGATATGGAATTTCCCGATTTCCGCTTTGTGGGATATCTGACAGGTTATCCCTGATATATGCCAGTGACAACCTGGGAGATAAATGGGATCGAATGAGATATCACGGTATACCCTATTGCCTTGAGGGTATTAGCATATTTTTTATGGCAGCACAACTTTCATCTGGTGAAAATAATTTAGAAATATTTACTGACATTTTTTCTTCATATACAGGGTGTTTTTTTTAACTTGAGACAACGAAATATCTCAAAAAATACGCATCCTACGGAAAAAATGTCTGGAATAAAAACTTTTTATTTTCGAGGGGAAAAAAAGATTCGTTGAAATTTACCCCACCCCCACCCCCACAGGAGGCAGGGGTGGGGGTAACTTTGTAATTTCAAACGGCAAACCCAATTTTTTATCAAAGATTCAGATTCTCCTTTACGAAATACGTAAGTTTTATTCGGAAAATTTGTTTCGATTCGCGATAGATGGCGCTGCAATTGCCTCTCACCATCCATCGGGGTGCTTAAACTTTTGGCAACGGGACAGTAAAAGTGATAAAACTGTCGAAAACCATTCCCGAATACAGTTGGTTGACGACAGTCGATTTTGGATATAGACATTACATATCATCGAGTCTCCACTGTTTACAATCCTCGACGTCATTCCGGCCGAGCGATAACCGCGTCTGTCCGTGCTTAGCGTTTATTCATTAGGAAGGTTGATTGTGTTCATTTGATTTGGGTGTGTTGGTTGCTTTCGTTTGGGTTATTGTTGTTGGTCACGTTTGTTTGAGTTGGTTTGGGTGTCGTTGTATTTCCTCATTACCTTACTTCATTACTTTTACAATGGAAATTCTATCTCAGCAACAGAAGATTGAAATGATTCTCATTTATGGAGAAAGTGGCAGGAATATGAATGATGCTCTCACGCTTTATGCTCAACGCTTTCCGGAAAGTGTTCCTTCACGCGCTTCTTTTTACCGGGTTGTCCGAAACTTCATCACTGACGGAAGTGTACAACCGAAAAAAAGGAAGCGTCAAGTAACAGTTTCTGGAGTTGATCATGAAATTGCAATTTTAGCTGCAGTCACTCATGACCCTCATGTTAGTACTCGACAACTAAGCCGCGATTCCGGAATGTCTCTATCCAGTGTTTGGAAGGTATTAAAACGTGATAATTATCATCCGTATCATATTTCACTGCACTAAGAACTTCATGGAAATGATGTTCAGAACCGAGTGACATTTTGTCAATGGGCGGTTCAGCAGATACAAGGAAACCCAAATTTCTTTTTTCTAGTACTCTTCACAGACGAGACGTCTTTCACAAACCATGGTAACGTTAATCGGCACAACTTGCATTATTGGAGTGTTGAAAATCCACATTGGTTGCGTGAAGTTGAGCATCAGCGTCCATGGTCCGTGAACGTTTGGTGTGGAATAATTGGAGATCAACTTATCGGTCCGTATTTTATTGATGGAAATTTGAACGGTGAAAAATATCGTGACTTTTTAGAAAATCAACTTCCAATATTGCTGGAAGACCTAAGCTTGGAAGTGCGACACAACATGTGGTTTCAACATGACGGTTGTCCAGCACATTATGCGGCAATCGCGAGGGAAGTACTCAATCGCGAATTCAATGGACGATGGATCGGTAGAGGAGGTCCAGTAAATTGGCCTGCCAGACCGCCAGATCTTACGGCGCCGGATTTCTATTTGTGGGGTTATCTAAAGAATCGCGTGTATCAAGAAGTGCCCACAACTCGTGGTAACATGATCGAGCAAATCAGGTCTGCTTGTGCACAAATATCACCAGAGACAATTCGCAGTTGTGTGGAATCTTTCAAAGCTCGGATTAACAAGTGCATCGAAGTGCAAGGGCACCATTTTGAGCACTTATTGTAAAATAATTAATCGAAATCGAGCATCCCTGTGGTGAGAGGCAATGGGACTCACAGAAATCAAGCACCCCGATGGATGGTGAGAGGCAAGGGGACTCCCCGAAATTAAGCACCCCGAAAGGAATAGACAACTACTACGTCCGCGTCGTTATTCCTGGGTAGAGCTAAAAGTAATGTCAAAATTTCGTTTTTCGCAATTGCAGCGCCATCTATCGCGAATCGAAACAAATTTTCCCAATAAAACTTACGTATTTCGTAAAGGAGAATCTGAATATGTGATAAAAAATTGGGGTTGCAATTTGAAATTACAAAGTTACCCCCACCTCTGCCTCCTGTGGGGGTGAGGTAAATTTTAGCAAATCTTTTTTCCCCCTCGAAAATAAAAATTTTTTATTCCAGACATTTTTTCCATAGGATGCGTATTTTTTGAGATATTTCGTTGTCTCAAGTTAAGAAAAACACCCAAGCAGTATATACTGCTTGAAATTTATATTATTCCGAAAAAGTATATTATCGTTTCCTATCGATCCCAATTGATTATTTCTAGAAGGGAAGTTAGGTAAAAGAAATTCTGAGATGAATCGAAATGGGTAATTTTCGTAGTTAAGTAATGCGTTTTTTTTTAAATTGGTAACGAATTTTACAGTAACAAATTTTTCTAGGTTATATCTAGGTTCATAGTTGGTTTTGATTCCTTGGGAATCGAGCCGAAGGGCCTATAACAAAGCCACTGAACGCGCCCTCAGGTTGCAGGTGAATGGTCCCTGTACCTAGGGTTTCTGCTGAATATGGTTGCAGTAATTAATAAGCAGTCGTGGACAATTGTCCAGGCATGGTCCCGAAGGAATAAACCCTAAGCGGAGGCATAACAACCGTACCGAAAGCTGAATGGCACCTGGGTGAGGTGTCTCAAACGGTGGCTCTGACACCGGGCGACCCCTCAAGAGTATGTAGCCTTGTCCTTGCATGCAGGGCTCTACAAGCCGGCGACAGGCAAGCAGGCATCCAGTAGAGGAAGAGCGATGCTTCAGGATCCAGAGAAACACCAACATTTAGGTTTCTCTCAAGCCCGAAGATCTGGCTGAACTGGATGACGAGCTTCGTGGAGATTTTTCTGAAGAATCCGTCCTCTGGACTATCAATTGTAGTGTGTATAACGCAGCTAGAGCTTTGGCAGATGCAAACCGTAAAACAAAATCAAAGGTTGATCATAAGAACAAAAAACGAATTCATCAGCTTACAAAAAAAGGCTGGGCGAGAAAGTGCGCGTCCCGCATTCAGTATGTGATTGACTGCATAAAATTTGGCAGGACTTTCAATGCCAAGGTTCGACAGTTCGCACGCCAACTGTGGATCCGTCATCACACACTCAACAAGTCAAAGCTACTGACCATCAGGCAGCATATTGTTTACAGAATGCAAGTACTATCTAACGCTAGGAGAAGTCTAGAGTGGAGAGAGGGGTGGATCACTGAAAATCAACAGTCTTTGTCTGATCCATATCTACTTTTCCAAGACCCTCGAGTTGCTGTCGTCCACCCGCCCACGCCAGAGGAGGTCGAGGAATTTTGGAGAGAAGTCTACGAAGTCCAGCATCCACTGAAAGAAAATTCAAAGAAAATGAATAGCTTCATGGAGCTGTGTAGTGCCCTTATAATACCTGAGGAGGAATGCCCACCTATCACTACCAAGAAGGTGAAAAACGTATCAAGAGACATGAAGAACTATTCCGCTCCGGGAGCAGATGGTATCAAAACCATCTGGTGGAAGAAGTTTTCATCAATCCACCAGCATATGGCCCGCATTTTTACCTCATATCTAAAGTCGGAAGAGACTATTCCGGAGCGGTTTGTGGAAGGGCGCACGGTTCTCCTGCCATAGATGGGCAACTTGGCTGAGCCTGAGAACTACAGGCCAATAACTTGCCTAAAGACACTGTAGAAGATCTTCACAGCTATCCTAAATGAAAATATTGTTTGGACAATTGGACCTGTGTGGCGAGGGATGTACGAACAACGCGGCTCAAGGGAAGGCGTAGCAGGATGTCGAGAGAACCTGATCATCGATAGATGTGTCTGTAAAGATGCAGCATCCTATCAGCGTTACCTATCTATGGCCTGGATTGATCACCGTAAAACTTTTGATCCAACCTCCCATAGACTTATCAAGTGTCTGTTGGAAAGCTTAAAGGTTCATTCACACATCGCGAGGTGCACAGAGAAATTACCGCTGCTTCGGAAAATCAGATTTACCATCGCATCTGGAAAACATCGTGTGATCACTAATAGTATTGCTTTTAAGAGAGGTGTGTTTCTGGGCGACACCATGAGCCCTCTCCTCGTTTGCCTCACATTATTGCCACTATTTTTCGCACTTCGCCATTCCGAAGGGTACCTCTGCGGCAAACCTGGAGATCGAAAGCATAAGTTCACTCATGTATTTTACATGGATGATCTTAAGGTCTGCGCTAAAAATAAAGAGGAAGTACATCTAGCTCTAGACATTGTCAAAGAGTACACTCAAGAGATTTGAATAGAGTTCGGGTTTGGAAAAATGCGCCAGGGACACTATACGCTATACGAAACCTTGGCACTGAAAAGACCTATGCATACCTGGGCGTGCCACAGAGCCGCATTCAGGATGCGAAATCTATAAAGAATACTCTCCGATGCAGATTCGAACGTCTCATCCAACGGATATGGTCTTCCGAACTGTCGGCGAGGAACAAACTATCTGCGACGAACATGCTTGCCGTCCCAGCAGTACTCTATTCATTTGGAGTGTTTCCATGGACGAAGGAATACTGAATCTTGAATGTCTTCAAAACAGGATTATTCTGAGTACAGCACATATAGTCGCAAATGGACGAGATCCTCTTCTTAAAATGGTCAGGAAACATGCAAAAGTGGGCAAAGGGGCGTTTCTGTACAGAGCAGCGGAGGAGGCTGCTGAAACACTCGGCCATGACTTCAATATCAAAATGCATCAAATTTCATCCATCTTGAGTACTCACTCCTGAAGGCCCTGATTAAGAAAGGACAGGAGAAAAACTTCAGCGAACAGCTCCTCGACAAGAGGAGGCACGGCATCTTCCACAGAAATGTGGAAGATTAGTCGATGTCGTATGAGCTAACGTTTGCATTACTTAAATCAACCGGATTGAATTCGGTCATGGAGGGTTTCATTTTGGCTTGTCAAGACGATGTTATTTCAACTCTAGCATACCGTCGTACAATGGGGCACTAAGAGTGCTTTATTACCATCTCTGTCACTCTACGGCATTAACCCAAACACCGCTTCGCTAAACGCTCCTAGGTAAATAGAATCAATTGTCGAAGATGAGAAGTGCCGCATATACTGGAATTTCATAATCTCGGCAACTCTCTCTGTTGCGTACTCGAGGCGTGACATAGTTCTCTTTGACTTCAAGAAGCGAACCATGTTTGTCAACGCATTTTCGGCACCAGATGACAAAAACGTCCTAGCCAAGGAGAAGGAAAAGAGGAAGAGGTATAAAGACCTCATAAGGGATTTGCGACGACAAAACCCGGAATATTCTGTTAACATAATCGTCTTGATCATCGCCACTCTTGGTGGAGCCAAGGTGGTCCGTGGGTCGCTCCGTTTCCTCAGGGTGCACAAGACTTTTGGTGGATCATCGTATTCAATTCGTCGCAGACTGTAACCGCCTATCTCACAGTCGTAGTACGTCGTTCCAGCTGAAATTTCACACGAAGCGACACAAGGATGACAGCTTTCTGCATCCATCTAGCAAGGGCCTCGGAATATTTTTGGCACGCGGGTATGGCTTTAAAGTAAAGAACCAATGATAGTTTCGCACCTCTGAGAGCACCGATCACGAGGACAATTACTCTAACCGAATATTTTGGGTACAGTCGTTGCAGCTCCCATTTATGTTCTTGATACATCTCCTTTTTTCCTTCTCCTTGTTTCTACCCGTTTTAGGCAAATTTTTTTCCATTTATAAAAATCTAACAAAATGCAAATACTAACTAATATAGTGGCATATGGCTTGTGCTACTGTTCGCGAACGCTCAGGCAATTTATGGATTTCATGGCGGAAGAAAGCTATTTCTTTTGACGCTATAAGGTCATCCACCATTTTTCGCACTTCAGCTTCAATTTTAATTTGGTGCTCAGCTAAGATGTTTTATAACGAGCGAAAAAGATGTTAATCGGTAATCCAAACGTAACCTATCTTGGTCTTTCTACTTCTGAAGCACATTACCTTGGTCTTCCCTACGTTCACCGTCCGTTCTTTTGTTCCCACATACTCTTCGAAAATTATTATCATTAGTTTCACCCCCTCCTCATCATCTGCTAACAAAACTACGTCGTCCGCGTACGCTAGAGAGTATAGTTTGCTATTACACAAAATTGTTCCCCCTTTTCTTTCTTTTTCAGCTTCTCCTCTAAGTCTGCCAGCAGCATATTAAATAGTAGCAGACTCAACAGGCACCCTTGTCTAAGACTTCTTTCTGTCCATATACACAGACCACTGCTATTTTGGCTTTTCCAATCATAATCCGTCTTACCATTGTTCCATCGTTTCCCTCCCTGTCCTCCTCTGTTCTCCCTTTTACTGTCAATTCCTTTCTCACCCCTGAGCTCATGCCGCCATCCCCCTATCTTTAACGTGTTACTTCCTTGCTTCTTGCATTGTCCACACATACCCTTTAGGTAACTTCTTTTTCATCCCCTTCCAATCTTTTTATACGCACATGTTTCACTCATCATAATCACATCCCATTTTTCTAACTCCTGCCAAAAACTCTTCAAGCCTGACGTATTCCAGAAAGCTATTTCCATGTTTTTCTCCTCCCTTCCCTCACTTATCCTCCTCACTTTCCTTCCGCCTTGCTTTTTGGAAACCCCTCTGTTTTATCTCTATCCTCTTTTGCGTCTGCCTTTTTTCTACCATTCGCAACTCTTTTTCCATTTTTCCTTATTCCTTCTGATTCCTCATCCCAGAACCATTTCTCCCCATTTATCCATAATCTGCCTCTCCCTGTCCATACAATGCGCCCCTTTTTCCTCTCTACCCATGCTATTCGCTCTATTTGCCAACTCATTTTCCTCTCTCTTTATGTCAAATCCTGTTTAATTCTTTCCCTTCTTCCTTTCAATAACTTTTTGTTCTCTATAATTTTCTTTTTTCTCCTGCTCACTCCCTACTTTTACTATAAACATTCCTTCTTTTCCTTTATTCGTCCCTCCTATTCTCTCAACTCTTTCTACCCTTACCTGCACTTCAATATCTCTCATAAACTTTTTGATTTCCACTTCCCCTGTTTCGCTCTCCACTGCCAATCCCTTAACTACTATGTTGTTTCTTCTCTGTGCCCCTTTTTCCCCTTCCGCTCTCCTTTCAATGTCACTTAGTCTCTTCTTCAATCTTTCATTCTCATTTTGCACGTTCTTGTTAGTTCCGTTTCCTATTTCCGTACCCTCTGTTTCTTTCCCCATATGCTCATTCCTCATTTCTAAGTTGTTTACTCGTTCCTCCAACTGCTTTACCTCACTATATCTCTTTTCGTCATCTTCTTTCTGTCTATTCTCTTTGCTCTATAGTTTACCACATATCTTTGAAATTAAAAGACTTTAGGATTAGGAATTGCAAAACAAAATTTTTTTAATTTGACATTTTAAATATTAAAACTATGGTACAACTCTTGAAGAATTTCAAATCGAACTTGTTTATGAATTGAAAATTTTTCTCATGAAACCCAGCAAAATTGCTCACCACCATTTCGGTTCTTCTCAGAATGTCTGTTACCTAACTTGTAACAAAACTAAGAGAAAGCTAATCATTCGCGAAACCTAGAAAACTTACTTTCTTGAAAATTTGTGGGCAAGCCTAACATAAGAGAACAGCTTTACCAACAAGAAAAGTTACTCTTCTTAGTTCGTATCAGAATGTCTGTTACATAGCTTGTAACAGAAGTAACAACAAAAAATTAAAAATATGAGAAACCAACCAACATTTTTTTCTTGAAAATCTGTTGGCAAGATAAAAATAACAGAACATCTTTACTACCTACAAACGTAATTCTTTTCGATTCCTCTTAGAATGTCTGTCACGTAACTTGTAAGAAAACTAACAAAAAACTAATTCTTCCCTAAATCTAGCAAACTTTCTTTCTAGAAAATTAATTTGCCCATCAGTGGTATTTCCCTGAAAATGAGTTAATTTTCTGCAGAATAACCATTTGTATCCACTTCACCAGTGAAATCTCACTGCTTCAAAGATAGCAAGCAAAGTTCAATACCTACAATACGTATCGTTAACGAAAACTCTTCCAAGCAAACGTGGAAAAAATAAAGCATTAGTTAATAATCCGACCGAGTATAATCCAATCTTTTCGTAAATAAGGGTAAATTTCATTGTGCAAAATGTGTTTTCTTATGTTAATCTTGTTAACAAATTTTTTATAATAAAATTGTGGTGTCCTTCTCAACTTTTCATTTTTTGGTTACTTTTGTTACATATGATGTAACAGAAGTTCGGAGCAGAACTGAAAAAAGTAATTTCTTTTGTTGGTAAAGATTTGATATTATGCTAGGCTTTCTTACAAATTTTCAAGAAATCAATTTTGCTGGGTTTCGCGAATTTTCTTGTTTTCGTTACTTTTCTTACAAATAACGTAACAGAAATTCTCAGAAAAATCAAAAAGGGTGACTCTTGCTTTTAGATGTGTTTTGTTCACTAAATGTTGGTAAACATATTTTGTGGGAAGAATGTTTTGTGGGTTTCCTGAATGTTGAATTATTTTGTTGTTTTTGTTACAAGGTATGTAACCGAAATTCTGAAAGGAGTCGAAAGGGGTGACTCTTGTTGTTTGAAATATTTTCTTGTTATTTTAATCTTGCTGTACTGGGTTTCGCGAATGTTCATGTTTTTGTTACTTTTGTTGCAAGTTATGTAACAGAAATTCTGAGAGGCAGCGAAAAGGTTGACTTCTGTTGTGAGAAAATGTTTGTTTTTTTTAAATTTTGGTAACAAATTCTAAGGGAAGAAAGTTTTCTGGGTTTCGCGAGGATTCACTTTTTTGTTTGTTTTGTTACAAGGTATGTATTAGAAATTTTTAGAAGAATCGAAAGGGGCGAATTTTGTTGTTAGAAAAGTTCTTGTGTTATTTTCCTCTTGCTAACAAATTTATAAAGAAGCAATTTTGGTGGGTGTCTCAAGTTTTCAGTTTTTTTGTTACTTTTGTTTTAACTCAAGTAACAGTAATTCTAAGAGGAATCAAAATTGGTGACTTTTGTTGTTAGGAGTGTTTTTTTTTTAATGTTGGTAACAAATTTTGAGGGAAGAAAGTTTTCTGGGTTTCGGAAGTGTTGCATTTTTTTGATAGTTTTTTTTTCAGAATATGTAACAGAAATTCTGTAAGGAATCGAAAGGGATCCTTTTTGTTGTGAGAAGAGTTCTCGTGTTATTTTAATCTTGTTAACAAATTCGCAACAAAGGGATTTTGATAAGTTTCCCGAGTTATGAGTTCTTGGTTACTCCTGTTACAATTTATGTAACAGAAATTCTGAGAGGAACCGACAAGGGTGACTTTTCCTGTTAGAAGATGTGTTTTGTTTCTTAAATCATGGTGAAGAATTTTCCAGAAAGAAATTTCGCTAGGTTTCTTGAATGTTTAGTTTCTTCGTTAGTTTTGTTACAAGTTATGTAACAGAAATTCGGAGCGGAATTGAACAGGGTGACTTTTATTGTTAGAAAATGTGCTTTGTTACTGTAGTCTTGGTAACCAATCTTGAACAAAGCAAGTTTGCTCAGTTTCACGAATGCTCAGTTTTTTTGTTAGTTTTGTTACAGGTTATTTAACAGAAATTCTGAGAGGAATTAAAAAGTGTGACTATTGTGTTTAGAAAAGGTGTTGTTTTATTTGAATCTTATTAACAAATTTTTAAGAATGAAATGGTGGTATTTTTCTCGAATTTTCATTTTTTTATTACTTTGATTACATGCTATGCAACAGAAATTCCGAGAATAACCGAAACAAGTAACTTCTTCATTGTTGTTAAATGTGTTATCTTATGTTATGCTTCCTAAAAAATCTTAAACAAAACAATTTTTCGGGGTTTCTAGAATGTACACGTTCAAGTTGCGAGCTATGTAACGGAAATTTTGAGGGGAATCGAAAGTGGTCAATTTTTTGTTTGAAAATGTATTTTGTTACTTAAATCCGTGTATCTCTCCTTGCATCTCTCCCGGCCTCCTCTCACACTCTCAACTTGGGACTTGGTTTGAATTGAAATGCGTTTCCTTTAATCAACCAATTTAAAAATTACTGAATTCAAGCAGTTTTTCCTTCTAATTTCTTTTCTTGCCTATCCAGGTATTTGCTTTCGCTCTTCTCGCTTTTCTGGATTAATCCTCCTTCTTTCTCACTCACCCCAATCTCTTCAATCACTCCATACTTTTGACATTATAGATTATTCCGAATTTGATTATCTTTTTAAATAAGAGGGTCCGCTTATTCCTAAATATAAATCAGCGAAGAAAGACATATAAGTAATCGAGTGTTGGGGATTGTTTATTCAATACGTAAGTATACTCTGTTCAGCTAAATAATTCCGTTTTAATGTATATCGAGAATAATAATGTTAAAGTGCTTTAAGGAATTTGAGTAGGAATAATATTATTCTAGAATCTTAACCATTTAAATTCAATTCAATTATTTTTCATATACTATATACGCAAACTCCTTAAATTTCACTAATTATTAAAATAATAATATAAGGATCTCAGTCTAGCCGAATAATATTGATTAAGCGCTTGAAAACATTTTCCCATAAGTTAGCCAAGATAATTATATGAAAAAGCCACTAAACGCGTCCTCGGGTTGCGGATAGAGGGTTCCTGTACTAAGGGTTTCTGCTGATTATGGTTACAATAATTAATAAGCTGTCGCGGAGAATTGTCCAGGGATGCTCCCGAAGGAATAACCCCTAAGTGAAGGCGTGAGAACCGTTCCGAAAGCTGAATGACACCTAGGTGAGGTGTCTTAAACGGTGACCTGAGATACCGGGCAACCTCTCAGGGTACCAACCTTATCCTTGCACGCGGGGCTCAACAAGGATGGACGAACCCATTTCCCTAGCTACTCGTGGGAACAACAATGACAACACCAAACATAGTTGTAGTAAGTGCGGTTCAAAACAATCGAACGCGCAGGGCTCGAGACAATGGGTCGGACAACAATGCCAACTACCCTAGAGTAGGGGGAGCCAATCAAGGCGGAGTCAATGCGATGGAACGACGGAATCTCCATACTTTTGGGTGGACAAATCGACTCAACGACGACCTGCTAGAGTGCTACGATAGCAGTATCGCTCCCGAGCGAGAAGGTGACATGGCACGACTGCAGGTTCTGTGATGCGAGGAACACCCAGTGCTCTCGTACTTTTCGCGTCAACGTCTGCGAAACCATGCCAAACAACTCCATGCCAAAACCATGCCAAACAAGACCAAAAAACGAATGCATCAACTATCAAAAAAAAAGGCTGGGCGAGAAAGTGCGCGTCCCGCATTCAGTATGTGATTATCTGCATACAATTTGGCAGGACTTTCACTGTCAAGGTTCGCAAGTTCGCGCGCCAACTGCGGATCCGTCATCACTCAATAAACAAGTCAAAGGTACTGACCATTAGGCAGCATATTCTTGACAGAAAATGAGTACTATCTAACGCTAGGAGAAGTCTAGATCTGAGGGAGAGGTGGGTCAGAGAAAATCAACAGTTTTTGTCTGGCCCATCTCGACTCTTCCAAGACCCTCCAGTTACTGTCGACCATCCGCCAAAACCAGAGGAGGTCGAAGCATTTTGTAGAGAATTCTACGAGGTCCAACATCCACTTTAAGAAGACTTAAAGATCATAAATAGCTTCAAGGAGCTGTGCAATGCCCTCATAACTGCTGAGGAGGAATGCCCACCTATCACTACCGAGAAGGTGAAAAACGTATTAAGAGGCATGAAGAACTATTCCGCTCCGGGTTCCGATGATATTAAGACCTTCTGGTGGAAGAAGCTTCCTTCAACCAACCAACATCTGGCCCCAGTTTTCACCTTATACCTAAGGTCGAAAGAGCCCATTCCTGAGTGGTTGGTAGAAGGGCGCACAGTGCTCATGCCGAAGACGGGCAACTTAGCTGACCCTGAGAATTACAGGCCAATAACTAGTTTGGACACACTGTATAAGACCTTTACAGCTATCCTAAATGATAGGATTGTTCGGAAAACACTCGGCCTTGACTTAAATACACTAGAGTCTCACTATTTGAATGCGCGATCGCACGCGTTATATGAATTCCTAGATTTGCTGGTCTACACAGTTTCTTAGGGGGCAGGGCGAGAGACGGTTGCGACTCCGCGTCTAAAGAGACGCATTTCACTACTACTCAGTCAAGTAGATTGCGCAATATTATGGAAATGGTTCAGGCGACCCTGACTTTTTACGTTTCGCTGTACGCGCTATATAAACAAGGCTATTTTCAGGCAACCCCCCCAGATTGTTCATCTATCGAGACTCTGGTGTACCAGGGGTGAGCAAAATGCATCAAACCTTATCCATCTTGAATACTCACTCCTGAAGGCCCGTATTAAGAAAGCACAGGATAGAAACTTCCGCGAACAGCTCCTCGACAAGAGGATGCTAGGCATCTTCCACAAAAATGTGCAGGATCAGTCGATGTCGTATGAGCTAACGTATGCTTTCCTTGAATAATCCAGATTGAAGTCGGGCACGGAGGGTTTCATTTTGGCATGTCAAGACGGTGCCATTTCCCCTCTAGCATACCGTTGCCACATTTTGAGCCAAGATATTCCTGATGATAGCTCAGAGCATGTCATGCACACCCCAAGCATCTAGGACAAATACTATTCAGTTGTCCAGCTCATGCGGGATCGACCTACATCCAAAGGCACAATGCGGCACTGAGAATGCTCCATAACCATCTCTGTCACTCTTACGGAAACAGCCCAAATACCGTTCCACTAAACCCTCCTAGGAAAATAGAGTCAATTGTCGAAAATGAGAAGTGCCGTATATACTGGAACTTCATGTTCTCGACAATTGTTTCTGTTGCGCACTCGAGGCCTGATATACTTCTCCTTGACTTCGAGAAACGAAACATTTTCGTCATCGAATTTTCGGTACCAGCTGACAAAAACTTCACATCCAAGGAAAAAGAAAAGAAAGAGAGGTATAAAGATCTTATAAGAGAGTTGCGATGTTTATATCCGGAAAATTCTGTTGAGCTAATCCTCTTAATCATCGGCGCTCTTGGAGGTGCCAAAGTTTTACTGGTCAATAGCCTGAAAAGCATTCCAGTACGAGACTTTTGCCGGATCATCGCACTGAATTCGTCGCAGACTGTAAGCATCTATCTTACGGTCGTGAGAAGTGTTTACAGCTAAATTTTACCGCGGTTTCGCTGGGAGGTAGTGAAATTTTTCAGATTAGCACCCGCTTCCGGCGAAATCCTGCGGTTGTCCTTATGAAAAACTTTTAACTATATATCCTTGAAAATTTGTTTAACTCATTTAAAAATCTAATTTGCCAAATTTCTCAATATTTTTAACGCAAGTAGGAGCGCCTACTTGCTATCAATATTCATCAATTTCTAAATTTTCAATGAGGTTTAGATTCGATTTTTAGGATCGTTATAAACATTTAGATTTAGAAAATAGAAACTGCTGAAATCGAGCAACGGCACTCGAACGCTCCGATATTGGAAACGGGGGATTGCCACGAGCCATAAATCCCCTCTTGTCGACCGGTCCTAGCCAATCAGCAGCCGGCATCGCTCTTCTCGCGTCAGCCGCTCCGGTACGAACAACAGCCTTCTAAAAAAAATAAATCAGTTGATTTTTCTCGTGAACTTTAAATCAGTTGCTTTATACAACCTGCCTTAATCCTGGCCCTTTTATTTTCGTTCCGTGACTAGTCAGGAGATAAGTGGACAAACGGGTGCCGTACCTCTGATCGACGTCGGACAGTCGTCCATCTTCGACATCCAGCCAGCGGGTCTACAGAGATGGGCGAACGCCCCGGTATCCTTCTTTTCCCGTTCCTTTGCCTCTGTTTTCTCTCAATCAGATTGTGGCCCATCGTCCATATATTTGATTTGTCGATTTATTGTGACTCATTGCCAGTATATTATATTTATCGATTTTATTGTGGCCCATTGCCAATATATTTTGTTCCTCGATTTCATCGTGGCCTATTGCCATTGGATGAAGTCCCTCTACAGAGGTTTCATTGCCTCTGGCAGTGGTTACCAGCCGCGACGTTTCGGAGGTTTAATTATCTCTGGCGGTGACTCTCAGCATAAGGTCGGAACAATCCTCTACATCACTTTTCGGGATAATTTTTCTCTACCCAATTCTCGGATTTTTGACATCCGAGAAGATTGGAGCGCTACTAGGGACGTTGTCGCTTACGTACGACCAGTGGTCTCATACATTTCATCGGGAATCTTTTATTGCCTCGCTTTCGGCAATTTTTCACCGACCCATTTTGCGGATTTTTGATATCCCAGAAAATCGAAACCACGAAGAGGATTGATTCTCTCCATTTGTCTTTCGATGACTGAGAAACACTGGGGCAAACCGCGTAAGCGCCCAGGAAAGAACTTCCGGATCCGGGCGCACCTCGCCGACGAGGCCCTTCGTCAGGCCAAAGAAGAAGTTCGGGCGGAAATTTTTGCACCCGCCCTGGATATCCACGTACCTGCGTGTCAGAATACTCCTGCTCCTCCAGCTGGCCCCTCCGTAGCCCCCGCAATTTTGTCATCATTCGCTCGTCTCTCACCGCCCGGTAGACGACCGAGTACCCGTATCCCCGTCGTGGCACTGTTATTTTCGCCAAAACGCCCTCTCCGACTGGGGAAGATAACAATTTGACGGCCCAACGTGGGGCTTAGTTCTGTACTATTCTAGTTTTCAACTGAGTTTGAAACGTACCCATCCTTTTCCCCAGACTATCGTGCTCCACTCACCTAGCACACCAGGTCGCGGCCGCGGTAGGCCACTCACGCGCGAATTGGCCACGCAGAATAATCCGGTTTCCGAGAGTAACGCGAAAAGCTCGGTGGCGCCTGACACAACACCCATAACAAATGAGGGGGTTATCTCAGAACCCTCCTCACATGAAATAGCCTCGCTTCCGCCGCTGAGGCTCAATTATGAGTCTGTGCCCGGGCCTAGCGCACGATAAGACCCGGTTTCCGTACCAAAAGTTCCGGTACCTCCCCCTATGCCCAGCAACGGGCCAGCAAGCGAGCCTCGTATTTCGGTTTCAATACCAGTAGTACCAGCACCTGCCTCTCTTCTGTAGGACACTCACGCTGCTCTACTGCAAAGGTCTCCCAGCCCTACGGCAGAAATCTACTTTCAGCAGGCAGCAGTACCAAACGTTTCAATAAACAATAAATTTTCGTGTCTTGATACGGGCATTCCGGTTACCCGAGCCCCCTCGGCCAACTTTCGCAGGCCCCGACCATGAGGATCCTCTTGTTTTCCTCAGCAAGTGTGAAACTTACTTCACAAACGCTACGATCGACCAAGCTGAATGGTCACAACTGATTGCCAAATCCCTCACGGACCACGCGGCCAACTGGTTCGAGGTATACAAAAACTTATCTCTACCCTAGGCGGAGTTACGCGCTTTGCTCATGCAACACTATGCTGGGGCGTGTACGCTCAACAAGCTATACACTTCAGGGTACCATTCGCCTGGAACCAAACCTCCAGGAATCCGTATACGACGATGATTTCCACATAAGCCCCGAGCTCAGAGCTGAGCTTATTCTCTTGCGACCCTGACTACGTTAACACCACGTCATCCACGACCACGTAGCCAATTGCATTTTTATCGGTACCGCGGGTCGACAGTGTGTTTATTTGAGCCCTCTGCCGTACACATACGAGTTTGCTTCTCTCACCACGAATGTTGAGGTAAATGACTATTTTCCCGAAGATTTCTGGCCCATGTTTTTGAATCTTCTGCGCGAGCATGCCTCTCTCTTTCACGACGGCAGTCGATTAAGAGAAACCCTCGCGGCCACTCAGCACGAAATCCACATCTTGGACTCACGGCCTTTCCGCGAACCCCCTCGTCGGTATTCTTAGGGAAAGGGACAGTATATCGATCAACAAGTTCGAGAGATGATGCGAGATGGCATCATCGAGCCAACCACTCCTCCGTTCAGCTCACACATAGTAACCGCTGGTGAAAAGAACGGAGAATACAGGTTATCCGTCAACTACCGTCGACTAAACAAAATAACTGTAGACGCTCCCCAGTGCCTCCCAAGGATTCATGAGACCTTCAAGGACCTTGGGAAGGCGAAGATTTTCTCAACTCTAGATCTCAAGAGTGGTTACTGGCAGGTCACAAATTCTTCGGGATCGCGCCAGTACACCGCCTTCTCTACGCCAGGAGGGGGACAGTTCCAATTTAGGGTGATGCCATTCGGTCTTAAAAATGCTCCAGGTACCTTCCAAAACCTCATGCAGCAGGTCCTCACTGAACAATGTGGTATTTTTGTGGTCGCGTACTTGTGTCGTTGGTACCTGCGGCAGCTCCGCCCAGTCCGTCCACATCAACGCGATTCGGCACGCTACTCCCCCCCGAACTCGAAAAGAGATGCGCTCATTCCTTGGGATCTATAATTTGGTAAAAGAGTATATACCAAACTCTTCAATTATACTCGCCCCTCTAACAGATCTCCTCTCAACCAAGAGATCGTACAAATTGACTCCGGAACGGTTGAGAGACTTCGAGGCGGCTAAGCTCGCTTTCCAGACCCCGGCGGTTCTCAGCCGTCCGGACCCGTCCCCACGATTCATTCTCCAGACCGATGCCAGTGCACGAGGTATGGCTGCCGTCCTCATGCAAGAGGAGCCCGACGGCAAGAGGCGAATTATCTCTTTCGCAAGTGCCAAGTTTTCGGCCACTGAGGCAAGATACCACTGCGATGAACAGTAGTGTCTTGCCATCGTTTGGGCCATCAAGCACTACCGTTCCTTTTTAGAGGATCAAAATTTTATCCTAAGGCCGGATATTAAAACGCTCACCTGGCTGGAGCGCCGGAAGGGCACCCGCGATAAATTAGCATGTTGGGACTTATTCCTCAGTCGCTTTCCCCGAATTGTTGAGCGCGTGCCGGCAAGGGATTCGCCCCAGATGACGTTGAAGGCGATCGAATCCCGGTCCTTAGCGCCATCCAGAATCCGCCTATGCCCCCTCTCGTCCGGGAGGTCATAGCCGTCCAACAGGAGGATCCGAAAATTTCTCGCGACGTCATTCGGTGGAATGAAATCAACAACCAACGTGTCCGCAGTGAAGAAGAGAGGACCTTCTTAAAACGACATCGGCTAGATGAAAATGGTTTCTGGTATCGAAGTAACTTCGATAACCACTAGTGATTACCAATGACACCCGCGTTGACGCAACGGGTATGAAACGCGAGATCCACCGTTACGTGTCCGACTGCCATATTTGCCTGTCTTGCAAGCCCGTGCGCACTCAGCTACCCGGAATCCACGGATCACCCGTTGCGCGTGAGAGACGGTCTCCGTAGATGCTATGCGCCCCCATCCCTGCACTCGCTACGGGAACTGATTCATCCCCGTGGTGACAGATCTATTCACGCGTTAGGTGGAAGCCTTCCCCCTCCGTTCATCTGAGGCACCCCGCCACCCTAAGCTCCTCCAGGATGAGGTGTTCTCTCACTACGGATACCCAAACACGTCCTCAGCGATAACGGGACCCAATTCACCGGTCACGTTTGGGCTGAGGCAAGCCCAACGTGCCTCATGAGATCGTCACCTGTCCGACATCCTCTACGGTATACGACAACGCCGAAATGCCGCCACGGGTGTACACCCTAGCTTTCTACTTTTTGTAAGTAAGTTTTGGTAGCTAAGCTGTGGGGGTAACAACGGAGGTCATATTTAAGTACTTGAAATACGGAATCTTTTGTTAATAATTTTGAAATCAGGGATTCGAAAGTTGAGAATTTTATAATTTCAAAATACATCATCTTTTGTAAGTAGTGTAAGGAATGGTATTTGCCCCCCATCGGAGGGCAAAGCCGACCACAGCTTTTTATGAAAATCAAAACATCTGCAGATGGGAAAACATGGTGGTTTACTTCTTCGCTATTGTATGTACTGGAAAAAGTACCCTTGAACATATCCAGTAAGAAGAATAAGTTATTTTGAATAAAAATAGTGATAGCTGTCAGGGCCGTTTGTAGATAGACATCCAGCGCCCGGGTGCAGTGTATAATTGCCGCCTTCCCTCCTCCCTAAAAACCCTAGTATTTTTGTTGTCCATAGACCATTCAAAATTGTTCATGACAAATTATAAAAATTACAAAAATTAATATTCATAGCATTTATAATAATGAATAATAATGATAATTATTACGGTAAATAGAAAATAAACAAACTATGAATAACACATTTATTATTGCGTTACATTTGGCTAAATCAAGATTCGACTGCTGTAACATCAGACTTACTACGTTGACATTAGATAAGATTTTATGCCAAATAACAACTGAGCATGAAAATTAAAAGCTTTTGATTTTAGTAGCTAAACACTGCGCTTAATGCCGAGTAGAGTGGCCTTTTTGAATTTACATTTATTTCTATCAATCCATTTTGAATTTGATTTACACTGGAACCACGAATTTCAGTAAACTTTGTGTTTTTTGAAAATTGATACCGCACGGCGGTTTCCGTTGATAGGAGCCAAGGGTTAATATTGTACTAGAAAAGAGAAACGGACCACATGCAAAGGCTTCTACCGTACCAATACAAAAAAACCTGCTTCACTGACTGGATTGAGAATATTAGTATTTAGTGGTTTCTTGCAGGAAGCCCAGAAGTTAAGTGGCTGTTTCACATTACTGTTCATTTATTGACAAAACTTATGATACGTGTACCACCTGAGCATTTGTAAATTATGATCTTGGTCGCGCTTGTCGCCTGGTTAGGCCTCAATTATTTACGACATTTATTATAATTTGAACTTCAATTACGTTTAATTATTATAGTTGAATTATGTGATACTGTCTTATCTGTTAAAATATAAAATTTGCACACTGTCTGTATTGCTATTAATGCTGAAAACTTCATATTTCTGCCAGCGAATATTACATTTTTTCGTGCTCAAAACTGTTCTCTGCATAATTTTTCTTATATAACCTCAATTTTCAAGATTTTAGTAAGTAGCAGTATCTCTATAATAAAATAAATTTATTTGATGCAAAGTAGAATTAAAATATTGTTAAATAATAGCGATGTTATAAACAAAGTATCTTGGCCCCGCCGGTCGGCGCTGCCCCCCCCCCCCTTCACATTTCTCGTAAACTATACGAGATGCGTAAGAACAGATAGAATTTTTATATTCACCGTCAGGACCTTGTAAGATGTACCTAACCAGAGGAAACTATTTGAACCTATTGCAGGTAAATGACGTCTCAAAATAATATTCCTTTTCTTCTAGATTAAATAAATATTTCGATTTTCTTCGTACGTATTTTTCCACCAAGGGTAGCTTATAACATAAATAACAGTGGTTGGTAGCAAAGAAGTTATCAATTCATCAATTTTTGAATAAAAATCAATGTATATTAATATACATTATTATTATATTAATAAATAGAATGACAAATTATTTCTCTAGTTAGAAATAATATTATTCTCCCAAAAAACTGGAGGGGGTACTCTTTAAATAGGAGAAGGAGCCAATATAAAAAGCACGTGTTTCCTACTTTTGGTCCCCTACAACATATCCAAAAAGAAAAACAATATCGGAGCCAGACGCCTGCAAAACATCCATTGTTAGGAACATTGACCATCTGATCTGAAGCCTGAAAGGTTTATTGCTGAAGAAATGCATCAAGAATACTGTTTCGATAACATTTTGTTGATGTCATTCCAACAATGAAATGTTCCTTAGTCCAAATTGAGCGGTTGATAACTCGTGAAATCAGTTGTACACTTGTGATGATATCTCCTGAAGTCTCCCGTAATATCTGAAGTCACTTGGAGTCACTTGAATTCTCTTAAAGTCGCTTGATTTCATTTTGAGTAACTTGAATTCTCTTGAAATCTCCTGAAATATCTGAAGTAATTTAAATTCATGCGAAGTCACATGAATTCACGTGAATTCGCCAGAAGTCATGTGAATTCACGTGAGTTTACCAGAAGTCACGTGAATTCACGTGAGTTTACCAGAAGTCACGTGAATTCACGTGAAGTTATTTGAAATCACCTGAATTGATTTGAAGTCACTTGAAATCGCCTGAAATATCTGGAGTCATGTGAATTTACACGAAGTCACGTGAATTCACCTGAAGTAATTTTAAATCACTCGAATTTATTTAAAGTCACTTGAATTCTCCTGAAAATACTTGAAACCTCGTAAAATATCTAAAGTCATTTGAATTCATACTAAGTAACGTGAATTCACCTGAAGTCACATGAATTCACGTGAAGTCACTTGAAATCTCCTGAAATATCTGAAGTCATGTGAATTTACACGAAGTCACGTGAATTCACCTAAAGTCATTTTAAATAACCTGAATTCATTCAAAGTCACTTGAATTCTTCGGAAGTTGCTTGAAATCTCCTGAGATATCTAAAGTGATTTGAATTCATATGAAGTAATGTGAATTCACATGAATTCACGTGTTTTCACATGAAGTCACTTGAAGTCACCTGAATTCACATGAAGACATTTAATTCACTTGAATTCTCCTCAAGTCACTTGAAATCTTCTGAAGTCAGCGAAATCTTCTGAAGACATTGAAATATCCTGAAGTAATTCGAAGTCAGAAGTAGGCGTAAAAACAAAATTTTCATGTGTCTTTTTGTGGAGGGGGGGGGTACTGGAAAGTTTATAGTAGATGCCAAAAAGATTTTCTAAAAGTTTGAGTTGTATTACAAAAATTCTCTCAGTTCGCGCAACGAGGTCAAATTCAAAATCATAAAAAATTACATTTTTGTGGTTATTTTCAAAAAAAAGATATAAGCGCTTCTGTAGTACACTGTGAAAAAAATCAGCGAAACTTTACATTGTCAGGCGTGGGAAATAAAGAATCCTGCAAGAACGTGTTAACTTTCCGCGACGTAAGGTAAATTCCGACTCTCCCAGATAGCATAACAGTTTGCGACAAACTTGCCTCAACCTTGCGATGCAAGGTTCGGAAGATTGCATCGCAAGGTTCAGGCAAGCTTCCAGCAAATGAGAAAATGTCCGCCATGCGGAAATATTGCGAAGCAAGATTGAGAGAATATTGCCTGGGAAAGTTGCTGAAAGCTTGATAAACAATATTGAGGGAATATTTTGTGCCAATGTGCTTCGAATATTGCCTTGGAAAGTTTCTGAAAGCTTGATAAACAATATTGAGGAAACATTTTCTGGGAATGTGCCTCGAAGATTGTGCATCATTATTGTGGGAATATTTCCTAAAAATGTTCGTGGAAGGTTTTGCAAAACTTTTCCTTATCTCTATGTAGTAAATTGAAAGGTAGGTGAGAACAAATTGATTAAATTTCGATATAATATTTATTGTTATTGAGCAATCAACAGGATTGCGTGTTTACCTATTTTTTATACATGTGTCACATATATTGTTACCGTTCTTATAGAAGTTATATAAGAACACGTAATAATTATAAGTAATAATAGCAGTGTGGTGATTAATAGGTATGTCAAAAAAATCCTTCACATTTGAAGCATTCAGTAAGAGCGGAAAATTGAACGTTTGAAATATCAAAAGGTATACACTGAAAATGGTGCTCTGTTCTAACTTGAATTTTAAACAATATAATTAAGATTCTGATTAATTGAGAAGAATTTTTCAAAAGGGCGAGATGGCATTGCGCTCGAGCCAAAAGAATCTGTGCCCACTTATTTGATCCATATTCATGTTAGAGCCTTAGTTCTTTTTTTGTCGACATGATCTTATGTAGATATTTGAATATTGATATAACATCATGCACACAAAAAAAGAACTAACATAAAATATAATTTCTGTTATAATCTTGTATCACAGTATCACACAAATGATGAAGAAAATATAAAAATTCCTAAGAGTCCTACATCATAAACGAAATGGAATGTCTTAGAAAATAAATACGGTTCTCTTGATGACCGAGGTAGACAACAAATTCTTGCCATGTTTCTTAACAACGAATCTGACTTTCAGTTACATTCAACTGAACATTCTTTCATAAAATTTATTCTTGATGTTACAGTGCTGACCAGATTTTTATAAGCAACTATATTTGATGTTCGTTTTTCTGTCCATATGATCTTATATCAATGTTCAAATATAGATGTTATTCTTAACTTGTTAAAAAGTTCCTCTCTGCCTCATCTGGCATTTTGTTTAGAATTTTGTAATTTTTTCACAAATTAAGAATAAAGTGAACATATAAATATTGATACAAGACCATGTGGACGAAAAACCAACATCAAATATAGTAGCTTATAAAAATCTGGTCAGCACTGTAACATCAAGAATAAATTTTATGAAAGAATGTTCGGTTGAATGTAACTGAAAGTCAGATTCGTTGTTGAGAAACATGGCAAGAATTTGCTGTCTACCTCTGTCATCAAGAGAACTGCATTGATTTTCTAAGACATTCCATTTTTTTTATGATGTAGGACTCTTAGGAATTTTTATATTTTATTTATCATTTGTGTGATACTGTGGTACAAGATTATAACAGAAATTATATTTGATGTTAGTTCTTTTTTTGTGTGCATGATGTTATATCAATATTCGAATATCTACATAAGATCATGTAGACAAAGAAGAACTAAGACTGTAACATGGCATTTATATTTTAAAGAAGCAAAGTTCAGTCGGATGTAACCATAAGTCAGCTTTGCTGTTAGATAACCGACCTTCGAGTCAGAATTTTATATGGAAAAAGTAATGTCAGTTTAAAATCGTTCAATGTTGATAGCTTCAATCGATGCAAATAATTTAGTATCTCAAGGTTTACAAAATAACGGTTATAACTAATAATTTTATTTTACTGCCTTTAAGAATGAACAATTTTAAATTGAAATCTTTCATGCAATATTGTGTCTAAAATATTTAATAAATGAAGCTCATCACAATTGAGACTATGGATGAAATAAGTGGGCATAGATTCTTTTGGCTCGAGCGCAATGCCATCTCGCCCTTTTAAAAAATGCGTCTCAATTAATCAGAATCTCAATTATATTGTTTAAATTTCAAGTTAGAACAGAGCATCATTTTCAGTGTACACCTTTTGATATTTCAAACATTCAATTTTCCGCTCTTACTGAATGCTTCAAGTGCGAAGGATTTTTTTGACATATTAATAACCACGCTGCTATTATTACTTATAATTATTACGTGTTTTTATATAACTTCTATAAGAACGGTGACAACATATGTGACACATGTATAAAAAATAGGTAAACACATAATCCTGTTGATTGCTCAATAACAATAAATATTACATCGAAATTTAATCAATTTGTTCTCACTTACCTTTCAATTTACTACATAGAGATAAGGAAAAATTTTGCAAAACCTTCCACGAACATTTTTAGGAAATATTCCCCCAATAATGATGCACAATCTTCGAGGCACATTCCCAGAAAATGTTTCCTCAATATTGTTTATCAAGCTTTCAGGAACTTTCCCAGGCAATATTCGGAGCACATTGGTACAAAATATTCCCTCAATATTGTTTATCAAGCTTTCAGCAACTTTTCCAGGCAATATTCCCTCAATCTTGTTTCGCAATATTGCCGCATGGCGGACATTTTCTTATTTGCTGGAAGCTTGCCTGAACCTTGCGATGCAAGCTTCCGAACCTTGCATCGCAAGGTTGAGGCAAGTTTGTCGCAAACTGTTGTGCTATCTGGGCTGTTGGGAATTTTAAAATGTCGAACCTCACACTCCCAACTACTGGTGGAATTTCTAAACTGCTAATGGCTTTCACCTAGCGACAGTAACAATAACCCAAAAATTTCATGAGAAAACTTTCAAATGAATCCTTTGCAAATATTACTGTCGTCTTTATTTGCATTCTGTACATTCTTTCAGTACTTACAAGGTATATAGATTATTTCAGATACAAACATAAATTAATATACATACAGAAACAAAATAAAATTTGGTTATGTTTCTACAAGGACGCCGAGACGCTTCAAACTTTTCCGACATGAGTGTTTTCAAATTCACTTAATATATATATATATATAGTTAAAAGTTTATCATAAGGACAACCGCAGGATTTCCCCGGGAGCGGGTGCTAATCTGAAAAATTGCACCCGCTCCCAGCGAAATCGCGGTAAAATTTCAGCTGTAACCACGTCTCACGACCGTGAGATGGGTGGTTACAGTCTGCGCGAATTCAATACGATGATCCGGCGAAAGTCTCGTGCACCCTGAGGACACGGAGCGACCCAAGGACGACCGCCTTCTGCATTCTTCCTGCAAGTGCCTCAGCATTTTGTTGACACGCAGGGATGCTTTTCAGGCTATTAACAAGTGAAACCTTGGCACCTCCAAGAGCGCCAATGATCAGGACGATTAGCTTAACAGAATATTCCGGGTATAACCGTCGCAACTCCCTCATAAGGTCTTTATACCTTTCTTTCTTTTCTTTCTCCTTCGCTGTGACGTTTTTGTCCGCTGGTGCCGAAAATTCGATAACGAACATGGTTCGTTTCTCGAAGTCAAGAAGAACCATGTCAGGCCTCGAGTGCGCAACAGAAACAATTGTCGAGAATATGAAGTTCCAATATATGCGGCACTTCTCATTTTCGACAACTGACTCTATTTCTCTAGGGGCGTTCAGCGAAGAGGTATTTGGGCTAATGCCGTAAGAGTGACAGAGATGGTAATACAGCACTCTCAGTGCCACATTGTGCCTTTGGATGTAGGTTGTTCCCGCATGAACTGGACAACTAGATAGTATGTGTCCTAGATGCTCAGGGTGTTCATGACACGCTCTGCAGCTATCATCGGGAATATCTTGGCTCAAAATGTGGCGACGGTATGCTAGAGTGGAAATGACACCATCTTGACATGCCAAAATGAAGCCCTCTGTGCCTGACTTCAATCCGGGTGATCTAAGGCAAGCAAACGTCAGCTCATACGACATCGACTGATCTTCCACATTTCTGTGGAAGATGCTGTGCATCTTCTTGTCGAGGAGCTCTTCGCGGAAGTTTTTCTCCTGTGCTTTCTTAATCCGGGCCTTCAGGAGTGAGTATTTAAGATGGATAAGATTTGATGCATTTCGCTCACCCCTGATATTGAAGTCAAGGCCGAGTGTTTCAGCAGCCCCTTCTGCTGCTTTGTAAAGAAACGCCCCTTTGCCTACTTCTTCGTGTTTTCTGACCATTTTAAGAAGAGGATCTTGTCCATTTGCGACAATATGTGCTGTACCCAGAATAATCCTGTTGTGAAGACATTCAAGATTCAGTATTCCACGACCACCTTGACGGCGTGAGATGTAAAGCCGTGGAACAGAAGACTTAAGGTGCATGCTTTTGTTCATGTGCATAACCTTTCGGGACCCGATGTCGAGGGATCTGAGCTCGTCCTTCGTCCATGGGACTACTCCAAATGAATAGAGTACTACTGGGACGGCAAGCATGTTCGTTGCAGATACTTTGTTCCTCGCCGACAGTTCGGAAGACCATATCTGTCGGAGGAGACGTTTGTATATGCATCGGAGAGTATCCTTTATAGATGTTACGTCCTGAATGCGGCATTGTGGCACGCCCAGGTATGTATAGGTCTCTCCAGCGCAAAGGTGTCGTATAGCGCTTCTGTCAACGAGTTCAGGATCTTCGAGGATGCCGTTAAGTTTTCCTTTCTTCAAATTAACCTTGGCGCATTTCTCTAACCCGAACTCCATTCCAATCTCTTGAGTGTACTCTGTGACAATTTTTAGAGCTAGATGTAGTTTCTCTTGATTTCTAGCATAGAGCTTAAGATCATCCATGTAAAATACATGAGTTACCTTATGCTTTCGATTTCCAGGTTTTCCACAGAGGTATCCTTCGGAATGGCGAAGTGCGAGAGATAGTGGCAATAATGTGAGGCAAAAGAGGAGAGGGCTCATGGTGTCGCCCTGAAATACACCTCTCTGAAAGGTGATACTGTTAGTGATCACACGATATTTTCCAGATAAGATGGTAAATCTGGTTTTCCAAAGCGGCATTAATCTTTCTATGCATCTCACGATGTGTGGATGAACCTTCAAGCTTTCCAACAGACAGATGATAAGTCTATGGGAGGTTGAATCAAAAGCTATTCGGTAATCTATCCAGGCCATCGATAGAGATCGTTGATAGGATGCTGCATCTTTACAGACACATCTATCGATGAGCAGGTTCTCCCGACATCCTGCTACGCCTTTCTTCGAGCCACGTTGTTCATACATCTCTCGCCACACAGGTTCAATTGTCTGAAGAATCCTATCATTTAGGATGGCTGTGAAGATCTTATACAGTGTGTTCAGACAAGTTATTGGCCTGTAATTCTTAGGGTCAGCTAAGTTGCCCGTCTTAGGCAGGAGCACTGTGCGCCCTTCCACCAACTACTCCGGAATAGGCTCTTCCGACTTTAGATATGAGGTGAAAATTCGGGCCAGATGCTGGTGGGTTGAAGGAAGCTTCTTCCACCAGAAGGTCTTGATACCATCTGGTCCCGGAGCGGGAAAGTTCTTCATGCCTTTTAATACGTTTTTCACCTCCTCGGTAGTGATAGGTGGGCATTCTTCCTCAGGTGTTATGAGGGCATTGCACAGCTTATTGAAGCTATTTATGTTCTTTGAGTCTTCTTGAAGTGGATGCTGGACCTCGTAGACTTCTCTCCAAAATGCTTCGACCTCCTCTGGTTTGGGCGGATGGTCGACAGTAATTGGAGGGTCTTGGAAGAGTTTAGATGGATCAGATGAAAATTGTTGATTTTCTCTGACCCACCTCTCTCTCCGCTCTAGACTTCTCCTAGCGTTAGATAGTATTCGTATTCTGTCAACAATATGCTGTCTGATGGTCATTAGCTTTGATTTGTTGATTGTGTGATGACGGATCCGCAGTTCGCGCGTGAACCGTCGAACCTTGGCAGTGAAATTCCTGCCAGATGTTATGTAGTCAATCACACACTGAATGCGGGACGCGTACTGTCTAGCCCAGCCTATCTTTGTGCTGAGTTGATGCATTCTTCTTTTGGTCTTATGTTCAACCGTTGGTTTTGTTTTACGGCTTGTATCTGCCAAAGTTCGCGCTGCATTGTACACACCACAACTGATAGTCCAGAGGTCGGATTCTTCGGAAAAACCTCCACGAAGTTCGTCATCCAATTCAGTCAGATCTTCGGGCTTGGGAGAAACCTGAATGTTGATGTTTCTCCGGGTCCTAAAGCATCTGTTGCCGGCTTGTTCTGGATGCGGTTGAGTAGGCACTCCGCTTATATAACCCCTTTTCCTAAGGTTCTCGGCATGGTTTCGCAGACGTTGTTGCGAAAAGTCTGAGAGCTCTGGGTGTTTCTCGCACCACAGAGCATGCAGTCGTGCCATGTAACCTTCTCGTTCAGGGACCATACTGGCATCGTAGCACTCCAGCAGGCCGTCATTGAGTTGATCCGTCCACTTAAAAGTAACAAGATTCCGCCGGTCAATCGCATTGACTCCGTCTTGATTGGCTCCCCCAACTATAGGGTAGTCGGCATTGTTGTCCGACCCATTGTCGGGAGCCCTGCGCGTTCGATTGTTTTGAACCGCACTTAGTACAACTATGTTTGGTAGTGTCATTGTTGTTCCCACGAGCAGCTAGGGAAAGGGTTCGTCCATCCTTGTAGAGCCCCGCATGCATATATATATAATTAAAAAAAAGTTAAACAACCACCGCAGGGTACCACTAAGAGCAACTGC
>CAKNXH010001072.1:170386-183328 GCA_932178445.1 Andricus quercusramuli
ACCAAAGGTGCCCGGAAATCGTATAAGCCCACTCATACGGTCCATTTCAAGGTGGAATTTGAGATTTGTGCCAATTTTCGAGTAGACATCATTCGAAGTATCACCTTCGGTAGTTAGTTAGTTTCAATGCGGGCGGGAAGCCGATGAAGGACTCCCCTGGCGCTCAAGCTATAAAGCCTATTGTGCCACACCCTTACTTATTTACTCTCAGCATTCGACCTCAGACTTCTTGACGAAGCCCAGTATGTCGAACACGGATCGCGTTTTGATTTCCTCTGTTTGCATAAAATGGACCCCGAGGGTCTATTGCCTGAGCCTAGCTATTGCCGGGCACTGGCATAATACATGCAGGCATGTTTCGCCATTCCTGCCGCAGCTCCTGCACTCCGTCGTGGGGCTATACCCCATTTTGTGCATATGATAGTTCAAGTGTTTGTTTCCTGTCAGGGTCCGTACCACTGTCCTTATGTCTTTCTTGGGTAGACTCAGGATTCCCTTGGCTCTGTCCATCCTATATTTATACCCCAGGATGGCTTTCGTCTGACGGCAACCCGTGGTTTGTTACCAGTATTCCCTGTGTTTTGTTCGGATCCAGTTTTTCATGGCCATCCCGACACTGCAAGACGCTATTCCCAGTACCAGTTCCGGCCCTACGAATTCACTCACTGCGCCGCTCTTTGCCAAGTGATCCGCCTTTTTGTTGCCTTTGATCCCTGTGTGACCAGGGACCCATATGAGAGCCACTTTGTTTCTTTCTGCAAGTTGGTTTGATGCCTTTTTGCATTCCCAAACCAGTTCTGATGTTATGTCTGGTTTCCCTATTGTAGTAAGGGTCGCTTGACCGTCTGAACAGATCGTGATATGTATGCCAGTAGCGTTTTCATCTATTAGTGTTTCAGCACAGCAAAGGACGGCTAGGACCTCCGCTTGAAAGACAGTAGCGTGTCGCCCAAGTGTGATCCCTATCCCTTTCCCTCTCTTACTGTCATAAATTCCGGCTCCTGACCCTTCCTCTCCCCTGGAGCCATCCGTATACCAGATTTCCCCCTGGAGGAGCGGGTCACCATTTTCTTTCCACAGATCCCTGCTTGGGATACGGACGCGAAAAGCTTTAGTGAAGTTGAAGCGTTTCGTTATTTTATCTTGCCTCCTCTGTAGAATCGGCAGTGTGTTGATATCACTCGGGAGTCTAGTGTGTTTAGTCCTTGGAGTCCATCTATTTGCTCTTGCCAGGCGACCCGTCGCCTGTGCCGCTCTGGCGGTTATCGCAACATGTAGGGGTTTCTCACAGAGCATGAATCCTATCGCGGCTGTGAGCGCAGTCCTCATTGCTCCAGGCAAACCCCTAAATGCTAGCGTTTGTAATCTTCGCAGCCTGTCCTGCATTGTTTTAATTTCCGCTCGTGGCCACCAGACCATGGCCGCGTGTAGGAGCCTGAGTTTCAAGACAGCAGAAAAGAGCCATGCAAGCATTTTAGGCCCTAGCCCTCACGTCAACCCAAAGGTTCTCCTGCACATCCAAAAAGTCATGACAAATTTCCTGCATTGGGTCTTCAGGTGCTTTGCCCAGCTCAGCTTGCTATCTAGGATTACTCCGAGATATTTCACTGGATCTGAAAACGTCAGCTTTCCACCACAAAATACAGGAGCGTCAGCTTTCGGAACTTCATAATTCCTGGTGCAAATGACCAAGTTGGTCTTTTCCGGATTTACCGAGAGTCCTGTGCTATTCCACCAGACCTCTACGACGCGCAGCGCCGACCTTATAAGACCCATCAGCGTTTCCAGATGAGCCCCCCTAACTAGGATTACAAAGTCGTCCGCATATCCTTGCGTATAGTTCCTTCTTTATTTAGCCTTCGAAGGAGGCCGTCCACTACGATGCACCACAGGAGGGGCGACAGGACACCCCCCTGTGGGCAACCCCGCGGAGCTATCCCCCTTACTAGGCCTTCACCCCATCTGGTTTCGAGTCTTTATTGGCATAGCATGCTTCCTATCCAGCATACTAGCTGGTCCGGCGCGCCACATCTCAAAGCCTCTCGACAGATGACTTCTGGAGGAGTATTGTTGAAGGCACCCTCTATATCCAAGAAAGCGCCCACAGCATACATCTTTTGTTCCAACTGCTACTCCAATTTTGCTACAACAGCATGAAGCGCAATTTCTACCGAGCAGCCTGCCTGGAAAGCATGGTGCCCTCTCTGCAGCGGGGAGGCCAAAAGCACCTCATCCCTAATGCATCTCTCGACCAGCTTCTCTAGCGTCTTCAAGATTCAGGCTGATTGGTCGGAAATCTGTGGCAGCAGTGTAACCCTCCCTCCCAGGTTTGGGTATAAAGGCTACTCTGCCATCCGTCCACGCCGATGGCACGTGTTTAAGGGCTATACTTGCCCTAAATGATTTCGTCAGAGGAGGGACGACTAAATCCATGCCTTTTTGTAAAAGCGCTGGATAAATGCCATCCTCCCCTGGTGATTTAAAGCGCCAGAAGGACCCTACGGCCCATTCCACCTTTTTGTAATCAACGACCTTAGCAGCGAAACTCCAGTCGGCCCTCTCTCCCCCCTGGCCCCGGTCTTCATCTTATTGGTCGGTTAGAATTCGCGGAAAACCCGGGAAGTGAACCTCCATCAGGTGATTCAGCGTTGCTTCTTCATCTGTTACAACCCGATGTTATTCACTTTCTTAGGTTTTCATGTTCACTAAATATATGCCATGGGTTGCGGAGGCTTCACAAACTGAACGAAGCCTAATGTCAGGCTTCGTTAATTATTTTTGTGGGACGTAATTTAATTGTCCTCATCCGAGAATACTTTGCCATTCTATTAGTGAAGGGATATTATCTTATTTAACAATAAACAAAGAAACAAGTATTGAGGAATGTCACTTTAATATAAACAATACAAAATTGGAACGATACTAAGTACTCATTGAATTCCTTCGCTAATTTCACAGTAAATTTACCTTCAGAAAAAGGACAGATAATGGTTTAGGAAACCCTTAGCTTACCCCTTTCCTAAAGGGCCCATGTTCATTGGATTATTTCTCGTTGTCTTTGAGACAACTCTAGTCTATTTTAGCGTAGTCGCGACACACACACGCTTTCACACGTAGTTGCCCGACACGTCCCCTCACACGCGCGTTATATTTATTTTAGCGGAGAGAATAACAATTGTTTTTCTAACCAAGGTGACATGGAGTGTGTTTAAATTCGCATGTCTCCTTATTGTCCTTCTCCCTGCTATTCCAGACACTAACTACAATAGACAATTTCTCGGAAGTTTTGAGATTCGACTTTGAAATTGTCTAAGGCATTTCTGTTTGTTGCGGATTAAAAATTTGTGGGGATGCCAAACTTGACGTGGCCTTCCCAAACAACTGTTATCTTCGGAAATAAATCTTCCGATGTACGGAAGCCCGATTATTCCGAAGATTGACCCAGTAATTTGAATCCGCGGGTTCACTCGTTGGATGAAGGGTTTTTCAAGTTTAACGTCCCCACGATGAGGCTTCCAACGCGCCCTAGTTAGGAAACTATTTTGAATAGTTTTACACTTCCGAGTTGAAAAATACTTTTCAACTAAATGCTTGTATTATGAGAAAGTTTGATTACGAGAGGCAAACCGTAAGGGTTGACGTGATGAACCAGCGTGTCCAACTCGACGGGCGTCTGTTAAGGAATCTTCGCAAGAGAATTTGTTGAGATGAATTTGTTAGTCGCCAGGCACGGTATGTGTTGCCGTGCATGGTTGGACTTTGAGCGCTCAGCCAAAAATGCAATTGTCAGCAGCATGAAATAGAGTGCAGGTGGGTATTTCGGCTAAGGTATTGAAAACTTCTCACAGTTTGCAGATTTCTCCTTCTTCTTAATTTTTAATTTTGATTTTTAATTGTTCTGGTCTCCTCATCGGAGACTCTCCAATCCACTACCCTGCTCCTCAGTGCACCTGAACATAAAGTCAATTCGAGAACGTCACTCCTGTTTTTGGCCTGGATTGTGGGAGTATCACCCCGATTTAGAATCTCCAGCTCTGTGCCTGCTATGTATTAAATTAAATTTCCTCCTCTGTCATTGATGTTTGTGCTTCCCCACACCGTGTGGTGAGAGTTCGCATCACAACCCAACAGCAGAGGAATTTTCTTCTCTTGGCAATACCGAATTGGTGCCTCTACCTCTCTGGGAGGCGGGGAACCCCCGGTATCGCCAGAATGGTAAGCCAAGGCAACAAATACCTCTAGCCTTTCTCCGCTACTGCTCCTGAATCTCACCTTAATAACGGTTAGATCTCTAGAGCAGAATTTAGGCACCAAGATCACATCCATACCCTTGACGGCTATGCATGCCCTTGGCGTTTTTTCGCGTGGCCCCTCATATATGGAGCCACATGCTGACAAGCCACAAATTCTTTCCCTGTATAACCAGGGTTTTTGGATTAGGGCGAGCCCTGTCTGCACCACAGACATGCGTCTGGCTAGAACCGCCGAGGCGCCTTTGCTGTGATGCAAATTAATCTGCGTAATGGAGATTCCCGTCTCAGCCATTAAAAGGCTACTTCGAGGCATCTCCGGACGCTTCTGGGACCCCTGCGGATCCCAGTTGGGTCACCCGGAAGGTAACCCTGCCTATAGAATAAGCCTGAGGAGTTGCTCCGGGTAAGGTTTTCGAAGCCATTGCCCTCTGTGAGGAGCCTTGGCTGCAGTTTGCGAGCCGCGCATTACTGTCTCTCCTTCATTGTGCTCCACAATGGCGCCCCTTCCCTACGGAGAGTTTCGTTAGTTGCACTCCGACAGCTTCGACATTATTGTCTCCACCATCTTCACTGTTACGCACCGCCTCTGGTGGGTTGTCCCTTTTTTGAGCCTCCGACTTTTGGCGGTGGTTTGGGAGAGGGAGCCAAAGTGGATCCCTAATCATTTGTTTTTTGTTTTTTCATTTTGTTGGGTACCATTTAGTCCCACGAGAAGCTAGGGAAATAAGAAACACCCCCCACAGAGCCCCGCTTGTAGGGGCGGGTCTATATACTAAGGGATTCGACCTGGTGTCCCAAAGTCCCCGTTAAGACACATCCTCCGAGACCCCTTCCTGTCCAACCCTGCTAAGAGGGGCAGGCCGGGATATCAAAGGATTTGTTAACTCTGGTACCATTCAGCTCTCGACACGGTGATCACATTTTAGCTTGGGAGCATGAGACCTCGCGCTCTCGATATTCCAGTGGGCTTTATCATTACCCCCTGGAAGGACCGCTCCTTAGTTTGAGTCTCACCGACCAGAGTCCGTCAGTTCCCCACAGTAGTCCGACCTCGCGATATAGTGATATAGTGGTCAAATTGGACCGAAGGTACCCGGAAATCGTATAAACCCACTTATACGGTTCATCTCAACGAGGAATTTGAGATTCGTGCCAATTTTCAAGTAGATATCATTCAAGGTATCACCTTCAGTAAATAAAATCAGAACAGAATTCAAAATCTATGGAGTGGACAGTGGTAAATTGAACCAAAGGTGCCTGGAAACCATATAAGCCCACTGATACGGTTGATTTGAAGGTGGAATTTGAAATTTGTGCCAATTTCCAAGTAGATATTATTAAAGGTATCACCTTCGGTGAATAGAATAAAAAAATTCAAAATCTATGAAGTGGACAGTGGCCAAATTGGACCAAAGGTGCCCGGAAATCCTGTAAACTCTTTTATACGGTCCATTTGAAGGTGGAATTTGAAA
Source organism: Andricus quercusramuli (assembly GCA_932178445.1). NCBI lineage: Eukaryota > Metazoa > Arthropoda > Insecta > Hymenoptera > Cynipidae > Andricus > Andricus quercusramuli. The sequence continues at coordinate 176,112 of CAKNXH010001072.1, forward strand.
TTTGTGCCAATTTTCAAGTAGACATTATTAAAGGTGTCACCTTCAGTGAAAAAAATAAAAAAAAAAATGAAAAAAATCTATGGAGCGGACGATGGTCAAATTGGACCAAGGGTGCCCGGGAGTAGTAGGGCTAGGCGGCTATCAACTCATTTGCCAAAAGATGGCGCTATAAAATTTTTTTTCTTTCGGGCAACTTTGATCCAATTTGACCACTGTCCGCTCCGTGAATTATCCATTTTTTTCTATTTTATTTACTGAAGGTGATAACTTTAATAATATCTACTTGGAAGCTGGCACAAGATTCAAATTCCACCTTAAAATGGACCGCATAAGTGGGTTTATACGATTACCGGGAGTAGTAGGGCTAGGCGGCCATCAACTCATTTGCCAACAGACGGCACCACCATCGCTAGTTACAGACAACAACAGATAGAGCCAACGAGGAAGGGAGGGTTCTATTCCGTGCTAAGTTACCGATAGTCGGTAAAACAATGAGGTCGGTAATGCAGATTCCTGCTGACATATCATTGCACCATCGAACGGTATAACAGAGAGGTTGGTTATTTTAAGGTTCTATTTCCCGCTAAGTTGGTAAGGCAGTGAGGTTGGTAATGGAGATTGCTGCTAAGTTCACATTATGAGGTTCTGTTCCATGGTAAGTCGGTAAAACAGTGTGGTTGATAATGGAGATTCCTGCTAAGTTAACACTATAAGGTTCTGTTTTGTGCTAAGTTACTATCGATTGGCAAAACAGTTCATTATCATTGGTCGGTAAAACAGGTAAGTCGGTAAGTTTTTATATCATCAATTTACCATATGTCGAGATGGTAGGGTCTCATGTTACCATCATTCGGTAAAATAGGGAGTTCGGTAATTCTTTATCTCATCAATTCAAGGTAGGGAGCAATTTCACCATCATTCAGTAAAACAGGAAGGTCGGTTATTTTTTATATTATCATTTTAACTTCGGCCGGTAAGGTGGGGAGCAATGTCACTATCAGTCGGTAAAACAGGAAGGTCGATAATTTTTGATAATATCGTTTTTTCATGTGTCGTAAGGTAACTGATGACGTCATTCAATACTTTCTGTAAGCACTGATATCAATGTATCAACAATCGGGAATGCATTTATCGGCCGTTGAATTTATTCTCAGTCTGCCCGTACCTTGCCGACAAACTGTGTGTCGACCCAGTGCGTCTTGCACGCGCGCGCTGCTATTCCCTCCACGTGCATGGATGTTCCTATTTCTACAAGTGCTATGCGTCTACCTTATATACAAAAAGATGTGGGGTTTTCCCCTATTCCGACAATTGTCGCGTTGAGATTTCCTGCGCTGTTTCAAGTAGCCTACAGTTTATCAATATAAATTTCCCGCGCTTCAACTCATACTCTTACATAGTAACTTAAACTAATTAACGAATAATAAGAACAATGGTTGAAGATTAAAATCTTATTAATTAATTTTAATAATTTTTTACTATTCATTCAACATTTTAGAATTCGAAATTATTGTATTGTCCACACAAATATTTCAATTGTAGCTTCTCAGCAGTAGCAGCTTCCTGCATACTTTCCAGGGTTTCAGGATCTTCTTGAACTTCCACAAGCCTCGCAGGTAGGAAAGTATTGAAAGTACCTCCCAGCTCCACAACGATCCTGGTTCCATACTTGGTTTGCACCTTCTGGATCCTGGTCACTGCATACCTCTTCTTTGAAGTCAGGTCGGAGAGCGGCCTCGTTGGTAGGTAGCCTTCCATTCGATCAATAGCATTGATCTTCTGCAGGTCCATTTCTTCTTCAGAGATGTTACGTCTTTTCGCAAGCAGCTGAAGAGGCTGAATGAAGAAATCGGTCTGGCGATGCGCTTTTATAGGCAGAAATCCCCATCCTTCTAGTCAGCACTCCAATTCTGCGTATGCGTAGTATTTTAATAGGGGATTCCCCCTCTCATACGATATTTCGCAGGCGCAGATAAATAAAAGTGGAAATTATTTAAGATATTCAATGATGAGCAAAGTAACCAATGTTTACTTAAAAAATCTAACTATAAACCAATGTTTGCTTAAATACTAACTAGAGACTAATGTTTAATTTTAAAAAACCTAAATATAAACTAATCTTCACTTAAAACACCTAACTTAAAACTAATTGGGAAGGAAAATTGTGAGTAAATGGACATTCAGTAATCCATTGAAAAAATCCTGTTATTTAATGTAATAAAATCTTAACCTAGTTTTCACAAAAAGTTTTCGAAATCATTATAAAAATCTTTTGCTATGTTATTAACATCTACTTCATCTATGCAAACATTGCTCGTCGTACAATTATCTGGTTTCGGCTCCGGCGGTAATGATTGTGGCTGGAGTAGTCCCCATTTCCCTACTTGCCAAGGAGAGGAAGAGAAAGTACGAGCGAATTCAATTCTAGCAAGACCGTCCAAGTATCAGAGTTAAGGAGAGAGCCCGAATCCTAGCTGAATGGCAACATTGCTGGGATACTGACTCTAGGGGAAGATGGACAGCGCGGCTTATAGGGGAGGTGGCCCCGTGGTTTGAGAGGAAGCACGGTGAGGTTTAATTTCACCTCTTCCAATTTCTCTCGGGCCACGGACACTTCAACTCTTATTTACACAGGCGAAACAGGAAGGAAAGCGAGCTATGCGATTACTGTCTCACACAGGTGGATACGGTTGAGCATACATTCTACGAATGTGAAAGATGGGTGATTAAGAAGCATGCCCTGGAGACTGTGCTCGGAGAGAAACTAACTCCTGAGAATACCGTAGCGTGGATGCTCCGCAACCAGGAGTACTGGGAGTTGGTGGCTTTTTATATAAAATCAGTCCTTCGACAGAAGAAAAAGGAAGAACAGGAGAGACTGCGCAACGCCCAGTAATGATGATTGTGTGCTATTTTCAAGTAGAAAACTAAAAGATGATAGGTTTTTTGTTCGTTCATTGTTTTTTGTCTGCAGGACAAGAGACTACTCTACAGGATCGAAGGCCGGCGAGCCCGAGATGAGACATCTGTCTCTTCTGCCGAGGGCGACACGTAACCCTGGAGGGTGAGAACAAACTGCATGTAGAATTCCAAGCTGGCAGTGATGGTGGCACCGAAGTACGGCGAGTTGGCCTTACCCCCATGTTCCTGAAGTAATGCGAAAGCGGATTACGGGACACGGGTTGGCGGGAAAGGGGGGTTTTTAATTAGTAAGAATCTGACACTACCCATCTTAAGAATCGCCTAACTCGGTAGACGATTGCTAGGATGGATGTCTTATGCAAGATTTCACCTCCTACAAAAAAAAACATGAAGGTAGTGATGATTCAAGCGTAATTTTCTTTAACGAAGGACAATTCAAGTCTTCAAAATTTTCAACATTATTGTTGACATATTTTTCTAACCACCTTTTCTTCTCAAGACCTTTAACGAAGATTGCGTGTGCAGTCATCAATGTTTCTTGAAGTATAGGTCCAGCTTCTTCATAGGGTACGTCACCGCCACATAGGGTACGTTACCCCCACCACTTCAAATTAGTCTCTGAACAGCGCCACTAATAGGCTTATATTGAACTATTCGATCATGTGTGATCAGACAATAGGCTGCTGTATTGGCTGTATTTGTGTGGAAGTCTTTACCTGCCACACATGGTTTTGAGCGGCTGGGATTAGAGGATATTCAAACATTTCTCAGGATCGAAAATTCATTGATATAAGTGACAGAAATTTCAAATTCCACCTTCAAATGGAGCGTATAAGTGGGTTGATACGATTCCCGGTCACCCTTGGTCCAATTTGACCACGGTCCGCTCCATAGATTTTTATTTCATTTTTATTTTATTCACTGAAACGGTCACCTTTAATAATGTCTACTTGAAAATTGGCACAAATTTTAGATTCCACCTTCATATGGACCGTATAAGTCCAATTTAACCACTGTCCGCTCTATCTACATTGAAGAATATTTTTTGATTTCATTTACTGAAAGTGACACCTTTAATAATGCCTACTTGGAAATTGCCACAACTTTCAGATTCCACCTTGAAATTAACCATATAAGTGGGTTTATACGATTTCCGGGCACCTTTGGTCCTATTTAACCACTGTCCGCTCCATAGATTTTGAATTGTTTCTTGATTCTGTGCACAGCAGGTGATACCTTGAATGACATCTACTTAAAAATTGGCACAAATTCCAAATTCCACCTTCATATGGACCGTATAAGTGGGTGTGCACGATTCCCGGGCACCTTCGGTCCTATTTGACCACTATCCGCTACATCTATTTTGAAGAATATGTTTTGCTTTTATTAACTGAAGGTGACACCTTGAATGATATCTACTTGAAAATTGGCACAAATTTCAAATTTTAACTTGAAATGGACCGTATGAGTGTGGTTATACGATTTCCGGACACCTTTCGTCAAATTTGACCATCAAACGCTCCACAAATTTGAAATTTTTTTTTATATTACTAACTGAAGGTGATAGTTTTAATATTTTCTACTTGGAAATTGGCACAAATTTCAAATTCCACTTTCAAATGGACCATATAAGTGGGTTTATAAGATTTTCGGGTACCTTTGGTACAATTTGACCACCGTCCACTCCATAGATTTTGAATATCTTTTTTGATTTGATTCACGGAAGGTGAAACCATTAATTATGTTTACTTGGAAATTGGCACCATTTTCAGATTCCACCTTGAACTGGACCGTATAAGTGGGTTTATACGATTTCTGGGAACTTTTGGTCCACTTTGACCACTGTCCGCTCCATAGATTTTTAATTCTTTCTTGATTCTATTCACAGCAGGTGATACCTTCAATGACATCTACTCGAAAATTCGCACCAATCTCAAATTCAACCTTCAAATAGACCTTATAGTTGGGTCCATACGATTCGCGGGCACCCTTGGTCCATTTTGTACACTGTCCGCTCCATCGATTTTGAATTTCTTTTTTTGATTTTATTCACTGCAGGTGACACCTTCAATAATGTCTACATGGAAGTTGGCACAAATTTCAGATTCCACCTTGAAATGAGGTCCATGAAGCTAGCACCTCTACAATCGAAATTCCCCAATTTTTTGGTATCTGAATTTTGGGCTTTTTTGGGCTTTATTGCCGATTTTTGGGCTCCACTAATTTTTTTGAAAATTTAAATTTTGTGTGGAGGTGCTGGCTTGAATCAAGCCAGCACCTCCACTACATAAAAATTTAAAAAAATTGAAAATCAAAGACAACAGAATTTTAGGCTTTTTTGGGCTCTTAAACGCGCCAAAAACCAATTTTCAAAAACAACCCCCAGTGGAAATAAAACTACCCCCCATATAAAAAAACAAACTAGGACGAAACAAAGTGCACCAAAATTTTGGTCTCTCAAATTCACAGAAAAGAAATTCAAACAAAAAAACCCTATGAGCAAAAAAACCACCCCCTTGTCAAAAATTAAATCTGAAAAAAAAGCGTCATGATTTTTGTCTTATATGGGGCTCTCAAATACACTAAACGGAATTTTAAAAAACCACCCCCATGCACACAAAACATCACCCAAGTAAAAATTCGAACATGGAAAAAACGAAAAAAAAGCTGTGTTGAGCTATTGAGAAGCTCAAAATTCAGAGAATATATTCACACCGCGAAATTATAAAGAAGATCATTTTTTGAGAAAGTCATATAGGGTTCGTGTCAAGGGGGTTGATTTTGAGGTTAAGGGTTGGAGCCCAAAAATCGGTGTTGGTATTTTTGAGGAGCCCAAAAATCAGAGACTTTATTCACACTATTAAATTCTAAAAAAGATCATTTTTTGAGAAAGTCATATCTGCTGGATGCCAGGGGTGTTGATTTTGACGTAAAGGGTTGGAGCCCAAAAATCAGTGTTGGTATTTTTGAAGAGCCCGAAAATCAGAGACTCTATTCACACTGTGAAATTATGAAAAAGATCCTTTTTTGACAATTCGCGTGGGGGAACGTTAACTTTTTCTGAATTTCACAGTGTAAATAGAGTCTCTGATTTTTGGACTCCTCAAAAATACCAACATTAATTTTTGGGCTCCAAACCTTACCGTCCAAATCAAACCCCTTGACACCAAGCAGATACGACTTTCCCAAAAAATGATCTTTTTTAGAATTTCACAGTGTTAGTAGAGTCTCTGACTTATTGGCTCCTTAAAAATACCAACACTGATTTTTGGGCTACAACCCTTAACGTCAAAATCAACCTCCTGCACGCAGCAGATATGACTTTGTCAAACAATGGTCTTTTCCATAATTTCATAGTGTAAATAGAGTCTCTGATTTTTGGGCTCCTCTAAAATAACAACACTGATTTTTGGGCTCCAACCCTTAACGTCAAAATCAACCCCCTTGACACCAAGCAGATACGACTTTCTCAAAAAATTATCTTTTTTAGAATTTCACAGTGCGAATAGAGTCTCTGATCTGTGGGCTCCCCAAAAATACCAACACCGGTTTTTGGGCTCCAACCCTTAACCTCAAAATCAACCCCCTTGGCAACGAGCAGATATGACGCTCTCAAAACATGATCTTTTTTAGAATTTTACAGTGTGAATAGAGTCTCTGAGTTTTGGGCTCTTCAGAAATACCAACATTCATTTTTGGGCTCCAAACATTAACGTCAAAATCAACACCCTTGACAACAAGCCAATGTAAATTTCTCAAAAAATGATCTTTTTTAGAATTTCACAGTGTAAATAGAGTCTGTGATTTCTGGGCTCCTCAAAAATACCATCACCGATTTTTGGGCTCCAATCCTTAACGTGAATATCAACCCCCTTGGCACCCAGCAGATATGACTTTACAAAAAATGATCTTCTTTGGAATTTCACAGTTTAAATAGAGTCTCTGATTTTTCGGGTCCTCAAAAATACCAACACTTATTTTTTGGCTACAACCCTTATTGTCAAAATCAACCCCCTTGACAACAAGCCAATTGAAATTTCTCAAAAAATGATCTTTTTTAGAATTTCACAGTGTGAATAGAGTCTGTGATTTTTGGGCTCCTCAAAAATACCATCACTGAATTTTGGGCTCCAACCCTTAACGTGATTATCAACCCCCTTGGCACCCAGCAGATATGACTTTGCAAAAAACGATCTTTTTTAGAATTTCACAGTGTGAATAGAGTCTCTGATTTTTGGAATCCTCAAAAATACCAACACTGATTTTTGGGCTACCACCCATAACGTCAGAATCAA
>CAKNXH010001072.1:196843-209414 GCA_932178445.1 Andricus quercusramuli
ATCTATTTTCAAGAATATTTTTTGATTTCATTTACTGAAGGTGACACATTTAATAATATGTACTGGGAAATTGGCACAACCTCAAAATTACACCTTGAAATGGACCGTATAAGTGGGTTTATGTGATTTGCGGGCACCTTTGGTCCAATTTGACCACTGTCCGCTACATAGATTTTGAATTTTTTCTTCATTCTATTCACAGAAGGTGATACCTTCAATGACATCTATTTGGAAATTGGCACAAATTTCAGATTCCACCTTCATATGGACCGTATAAGTGAGTGTATACGATTCCCAGGCACATTTGGTTCTATTTGACCACTGTCCGCTCCATCTATTTTGGAGAATATTTTGTGTTTTTATTTACTGAAGGTGACACCTTTAATAATGTCTACTGGGAAATTTGCACAACTTTGAAATTACATTTTGAAATGGTCCGTATAAGTGGGTTTAAACGATTTCCGGGCACCTTTGATCCTATTTGAGCACTGTCCGCTCCATCCATTTTTAAGAATATTTTTTGATTTCATTCACTGAAGGTGACACCTTCAATAATGTCTACTGGGAACTTGGCACAGCTTTAAGATTACACCTTGAAATGGACGGTATAAGTGGGTTTATGCGATTTTCAGGCACCTTTGGTCCAATTTAACCACTGTCCGCTCCATAGATTTTGAATTGTTTCTTGATTCTGTGCACAGCAGGTGATACCTTGAATGACATCTACTTAAAAATTGGCACAAATTCCAAATTCCACCTTCATATGGACCGTATAAGTGGGTGTGCACGATTCCCGGGCACCTTCGGTCCTATTTGACCACTATCCGCTACATCTATTTTGAAGAATATGTTTTGCTTTTATTAACTGAATGTGACACCTTTAATGATGTCTACTTGAAAATTGGCAGGAATTTCAAATTCCACCTTCAACTGGACCGTATGATTGTGTTTATACAATTTTCGGGCACCTTTGGTCCAATGCGACTACTGTCCGCTCCATAGATTCTGAATTTATTTTTGATTCTGTTCACTGACGGTGATACCTTCAATGATATTTACTTCAAAATTGGCACAAATCTGAAATTCCTCCTTCGGATGGACCGTATAATTGGGTTTACATGCTTGCCAGGCACCTTCAGTCCTATTTGACCACTATCCGCCACATATATTTTGAAAAATAATATTTGATGTTATTTACTGAAGTTGACACCTTCAATAATGTCTACGGGGAAATTGGCACAACTTTAAAATTGCACCTTGAAATGGACCGTATAAGTGGGTTTATGCGATTTTCAGGCACCTTTGGTCCAATTTGACCACTGTCCGCTCCATCTATTTTGAAGAATATTTTTTGATTTCATTTACTGAAGGTGACACCACTGATAATGTCTACTGGGAAATTGGCACAACTTTAAAATTACACCTTGAAATGGACCGTATAAGTGAGTTTACGTGATTTGCGGGCACCTTTGGTCCAATTTGACCACTGTCCGCTCCATAGATTTTGAATTTTTTCTTGATTCTATTCACAGCAGGTGATTCTTTCACTGACATCTATTTGGAAATTGGCACAAATATCAGATTCCACCTTCATATGGACCGTATAAGTGGGTGTATAAGATTCCCGGGCACCTTTGGTTCTATTTCACCACGGTCTGCTCCATCTATTTTGAAGAATATTTTGTGATTTTATTTACTAAAGGTGACACGTTTAATAATGTCTACTGGGAAATTGGCACGACCTTGAAATTATACCTTGAAATGGACCGTATAAGTGGGTTTAAGCGATTTCCGGGCACCTTTGGTCCAACTTGACCACTGTCCGCTCCATAGATTTTGAATTTTTTCTTGATTCTGTTTACAGCAGGTGATACCTCCAATGACACCTACTTGGAAATTGGCACAAATTTCAGATTCCACCTTCATATGGACCGTATGAGTGGGTGTATACGATTCCATGGCACCTTTGGTCCTATTTGACCCCTTTCCGCTCCATCTATTTTGAAGAATATTTTTTGATTTCATTTACTGAAGGTGACAAATTTAATAATGTCCACTGGGAAATTCGCACAACTTTAAGAATACACCTTGAAATGGACGGTATAAGTGGGCTCATACGCTTTCTGGGCACTTTTAGTCCAATTTTACCACTGTCCGCTCCATAGATTTTGAATTTTTTCTTGATTCTATGCACAGCAGGTGATACCTTGAATGACATCTGGTTGAAAATTGGCACAAATTTCAAATTTCACCTTCAAATTGGCAGTATAAGTGGGTTTACACGATTTCCGGGTACCTTTGATTCTATTTGAGCACTGTCCGGTCATTCTATTTTGAAGAATATTTTTTGATTTCATTTACTGAAGGTGACACCTTTAATAATGTCTACTGGGAAGTTGGCACAACTTTACAATTACACCTTGAAATGGACAGCATAAGTGGGTTTTTACGATTTCCGGGCACGTTTGGTCCAATTTGACCACTGTCCGCTACATAGATTTTGAATTTTTTCTTGATTCTATTCACAGCAGGTGATGCCTTCAAGGTCATCTACTCAAACAATAAAAGCTGACATCGTTGATAACTCGAATCGAATTGCTGAGCTTGAAGCTGGCTCAGAAATTGGAAAGGAAGATATCACCAAAATCAAAAAAGATGCCAATGATTTAAAATTAAAAGTGGCTACTCTTGAGCATGCGCTTAACGTAAGCGAGCAGGCGGCCCTTCAAACGACTTTGGAAATTCATAATTTCCCAATGCAACCTAATGAAGACCTTTCTACGAATATCAATTTGATATCTAAGGCTCTTGACGTTCCCTTTACGAAGGGAGAGATAAATTCGTTGAGAGATGTAAGGTCTTCAGAGACTTTTCTACTGAAAACCTGTGGTGGTCGAGCGAAGATAAACACCCTGTTTATTTACGTGAGGCCCTGTCACCTTTGAACAGAAAAATCTACGCCATTGCGCTGTGTCTCAGAAGAGGCAGAATAATCAACTATCTGTAGATTGCGGGCGGAAAAAATTTTTGTCGCAGAGAGGATGGATCTCCACAAATTTACTTGGCTAATCTACAGACTGTCGAGGGGCTGAAATAGCAACTACTGCTTCCTAGTATCATCTTAAGTATATATGTCGGTAAATATAGCGTAACTTGTCAATTAGACCTATTTCCAACTCATCTAGCTTACATAATAATTTTTGCAATTGAAAATTTTCATTTAATAACACAAAGGTTTCTCCGTTATTCTAACTGTGCTAATAGGATTTATTATGTTCTAAAAAAACATCTTTCCAATAAAAGTATGTATGTATACCATTAGGCCATTTCCCTTTTGGGGTAGGCGTGACACTAGCCGATTCGGGTAGTGTTTCTAGGTGGATAGTTTCTCGTAGTAAATAACTACAAGTGTGGGCTCACCATACCCACTTCAGTGATCTAACGAGAACTGGTGTTTTCAGCGTGATATCGCCGTTGGCAAAGTAATCCTGATTACATTGTGTTTCATTTTTTATATGAAAGATCTATGATTGTATCGAGTGCACGAGATTCTATAAAAAATGCTAAGATTGTTTCTCGCCCTATTTTGGAGATTTATCCTCCCACACCTGCCCATTTCCACGAATTCAGACATCATTTTATGTACGGTTCCCACCATATCATAGCCGTCTCTGAGACCTGCCTGACGCCTAACATTCCATCTAGCCTCATTGCAGTTGATAATTACACACTTTTCCGCAGAGATAGATATGAGAGAAGTGGAGGTGGGGTCTGTCTCTACACTCATGACACCTTAAGGGGTGTACAGGTGGGAATGAGTCCTCATGCCAATTATCCTATTGCTGAATACCATTTTATCAATGTATCTTCGTCTCATGACAGCATGTTGGTGGGTGTAATTTACAAACCTCTTAATGCCTCCTACTGTAGGGAACTTGAGACTAATATTTTTGACCTTATACCAAATTATAATAACATTGTACTTACTGGTGACTTAAACATAAATCTTAATGCCACCAATAATTCAACTATTTGAAATCAGTAGTGTTCTCCGCCGGATTATCTATAGTTCCGCATAATTCCACTCACCACACCCACCATTCTAGTACATGGATTGACATGATGATTGTTGATGATCTAGACAAGGTATTTTCTTCTACTCAACACTTAATCCCATTCCTCTCAAACCACGACCTTATCAGCATTCAATACCAGTTTTTCTTAGATCCCTCTACTAGTATATCTCCTCTGTCTATACGCAATCTCTACAATATAAATGAAGCCGAATTTCTCGAACTCCTCTCCACTTATGATTGAAAAAGAATTTTTATTGAAAAAGATATAAATAGAAAGGTTATTTGTCTGACGAAATTTTTATCTTCAGCTTTTGATAATTTTGCGCCTCTTCATACCGTTAAAGCAAAAAAGAAGTCCACTCCTTGGATTACATCTTATATCAAAGACTTGATGAAAGAAAGAGATAAAAAACGTAGATTGGCTGAAAGAACAAAAAAAAGTATTATTCAAGCCGAATTTCGTAAACTGAGGAACTTAGTTCAAACCAAAATCAAGGACTAATACAATCAATATAATTACAATTCTATCAAAAACAGGAATAAAAATGAAAACATCTGGTTTCCCTTAAGACGACTTGGACTCATTCCTTCAAAACACTTGGCTCCTGATAACAATTTTCGCCCCGCAGATCTTTTAACAGCCTTCACTACAAAACCCACACTACTCGCAAAGAGCACTCCTTCCTCTTTCGCAGTTCCCTCTACCTTTGATGATACGAAGTTATTCTTTTCTGACAAAACACAAGAAACCCTAATTAAAAATCTCTTAGTGGTAAAATCAAATGCTCAAGGTTCTGATGGTATTCCAGTGAAAATGATTCGCTTAGCTTTACCAGTCATTTGTCCTATTCTCTTGCATATCTATAACGCATCTCTACAGGTGGGAATATTTCCTGATACTTGAAAAGAGGCGGTTATTTGCCCTGTTCCTAAAGTATCTATCCCCACCTCTCCCAAAGATTTCCGCCCAATATCCGTCCTCTGTGCCATGTCCAAGCCTTCCAAACGCATTGTCCATCAACAACTTACTGTACATATTGAAACTCACAATTTAATGGACCCATTGCAATCTGAGTTTCGTGCCAGGCTTCTAACTAAGGCAAGTAGCTTCTGACTTCAAACTGGCAATCCATAGAAGGAAAATAACGGTGGTTGTCCTTTTTGACTTTTCTAAGGCGTTTGATACAGTTAAACATAATTTACTACTGACTGGGCTCAAATCACACCACTTCTCAAATATGGCTGTGAAAAGGTTTGAATCTTATGTCAGTAATCGTTCTGAAAGAGTACAAATCAGCAATAGAGAGCGTTCTGATTGTGGGGAAGTTAAGAGTGGTGTCCCTCAAGGTTCCACGCTTGCACCTACTCTATTTAATATTTACACATCTGAACTTGGTAGTGAACTTCGACACTGCAACTATCACAAATATGCTGATGATTTCAAGCTGTACCTCTCCGGGCCTATTGCCACTCTTAAGAGCTCACTTCAAAAGGTACAGGAGGATATTGATTTGGAGGTGCAGTGGGCCTTGAAAAACGGTCTCACTCTCAACCCTACTGAAACTAAGGCTATAATCATAGGGCCTTCTTCCTCTCCTTCACTTGCAACAATTGCAACCTTGCCTCCTCTCTTGATCGATGGGCGTCTCATCCCCTTTGTGGATTCTGTGAAAGATTTAGGCTATATTCTTAATCGCACTCTTACTTGGAATGAATACGTTGCGGATATCTCAAGGAAAACCTTCAGAGTCCTCCAGCAGCTTAACAGGAATAAAAAATATCTTCCTCCTTCAACGCGTATCCTCCTAGATTAAAACCTGATCCTTCCTTTCTTTGACTACGCCTATTTGGTATATGACGATATTACTGATTAGCTGAATGCCAAGCTTGAGCGTACACTAAATGCTTGCATTAGGTTCATCTATAACATCCCCAAAAGTGAACATATTACTCAGTACAGAGAAAGAGCAGGACTCCTTAATGTCGCCAAACGTGGACAATTTTTATGGGTAATTTGCTTTATAGCCTATTCAGTAATGAAGCTCCGCACTATCTTCTCAACATCTTCCATTTCATTGACAAAGAACAACCAACACATTCCAAACTCCGTGAGAGGAAAGCAGTATTAAAAATTCAGCCACACCGCACGTTTAAAATGCAAAGGTCCTTTGTTATTCGTGGTGCTCGCCTTTGGAACAAACTACCTATAACCATTAGAAATGCACCTTAGAATTTCATTTTAGAAAACTCCTATTTGCTTACTTATTCAACACATCAAATCCTACCGTCGTTGATAGCCTGGATCCAATTTTTTGTATCATAGTTTAGTTCTTTTCCTTTGGTAATACCTATTTTTGATTTCAATTGTCAAATCGATCGCCGTCACATTCTAATTGTAATATGTATCACCTGTTCCTTACAGGGCTATTTAGCCCTAGGAACTTTTCATAAATAAATAAAAATACAAATAATAGAGGGAGTGAGGAGCGCAAATGTGGTGATGAGGCAGGTGTGGGGGTTGGGAAAGAAGTTATTCCGAGATGATTTTGGAAGAAGAATGAAATTGTTTCACTCACTATTGATGAGTGTGCTATTGTATGGAGTAGAGGTGTGGGGGTAGAAGGAAAGTGAAGAGGTAAATAGAACGCGGGAGAGGTACGTAAAGTGGACCCTGGGGTTGGCAAGGAACACGCCTCATTATATTGTCAGGAGGGAGACGGGGAGAATGAGTATAGGGATTCTAGCGGGGAGCCGGGCGTGTAAATATGTGGAGAAATTTTTGAAAGAGGGGGGAAATAGGCTGCTTAGGGAATTTCGGTGGAAGGAGGAGAATAGGAGAGGGGGTGGGAAGATGAAGGTTGAGAAGGAAAGGTACTTTAGAACGAATGGACTGCAGCTGGATGGTTAAGAAAAACGGCATGGAGAGAGAGAAGACAAAAAGGCAAGAGAGAATAAAAAAGTCAAGGTTCAACAGGAAATATGTGTGGATTATGCCCAGACGCAAGAGCAGAGCACTGTTTGGAGGAGTGCGGAGAGGTGGAAAGGAGTGGGATATGCATGGAGGTATTGATGCATGCAAAGGGGGAAAAGGGCAGTTGCATGGGTAAAGGGAGTGTTGAGTAAGATGTAGAAGAAGAGAAGGAAGGAGGAAGAGGAATGGAGAAGGAAAGATTGTGAATATTGTGAATAGTAGATAAGTAGTGCGTATTAGCCACGAAAGGAGAGGTTGGCAAGCGAGGCAATGCGAGAAAGAAGGGACATGCGACCTAGGCGAGGCGAAGCGAGGAAGGCAAGTCGATAAGATCGTGCGGTCTTAGAGATAAGGAATGGATGGATGTTAGATGGATAATGGATAGGGTAAGTTTTAAAGAAATGCTGTAAAAAATGGAAGTGTGAGCAAGTCAATTTTTTAAGGCCAGCAGGCTGAAAAATAAACGTTTATCTATCTATTTTTGTTTTTCAGATACTATTCGTTTCTTTCCATATAAAGCGCACTCACGCAACGCGAGCTATCGCATGTATCTGCAAAATTAAGAAATGTATTGGTGCTCCTAGTGAACGCACGCTGGCACACTGTATTCTCCATTTTCCTTATCCCACGTAATTCTTATATTTTCCTTCCCGGTCTCCGTCCGACCCTACATTTCCAGCCTTGACGTACCTGAAAACGGAATTGTGAATATTTTTTGATCTAATGAACCGATTTTTATGAAACTTCTCTTCATATCGCGAAATAATTGAAGCAGTTATATTATTTGATAAGGAATAATTGCAAAGTTGATTTGAAGAGCTATCTCATCGAAATGTCCCTATTTCTTAAATCAATAACTCTTTCACGCTCAAATCATATAGAAAGATTTCAGTGCATTTCACACTTATGGCGAGATCGATCTGATGAGTCGGCATTGAAATTGCATACGGCAACAGGTCGATGTCTCGTTCCTTCATTTTTACCGTTCCATTTCGCCAACCAAAAATATCTTACCTAGCGAAATTCCCCTCTCAAAAATTTGGCGGTACGTCTGTGAGGAGCATCGATAAAAAAATGATCATGACAGTTTAGCGAGCTTCTTCATTCGGTTAAGAACCCTAGAAAAGGGTCACTTCTTCGGAAATCTCTAACGTCCCTCTAAGATGCAGATACGCCGGTACCTCACGTTACCCCTCATGGTTTGCTTCCTGACTTTTACTTGTGAGTCCGCAAAGGCATAGTTGAAGCACAGGTTAATGTGTAAAATATTGAACAAATCTTTCCTTCAATTAGGGCGTGATGAAACCGGACAACGTGTCGTCGAAAGACGTAACGATTTTTAACACTTCTCACCGGTACTTCGCGTTACACTTTACGGTTTTCTTCCCATTTCTTTATTGTAGTGAGTCCACATAGGCATAAGTAAAGAATGGGTCGATGTGTAAAAGATTGAACTAATCTTTCCTTCAATTATGGCGCGCTGACACCGGGAAAATCAACAGAGAACAAAAGCCCGGAAATTCAAGCAAAGGCCGTTTCTCGGCAAATAATTCAGAAGGCGTCGCGACAAATTAATCAACAGAGGAAACCACGAATAAATGAGATTTCTTGTCGAATTTCAAAACGATAAGGAATCCCATCCTCAAAGGTTTTATTTGGCATTACAAAGAAAGAAGAAAGGAAATAAAGGAATGTAATTGTACTTCTTTTATTTCTGGTTAAAAGCCACTAAGGCTTTTCATTGTAATTACAAATAATGAAGCAACAAACAGGGGATGAGTGAAAAAATGAATCGTTTCGATTTTCTTCCTTGTTCTCAATCATTATGTTGACTGGGCATGAATTCAGGTGGTTGACAAAATATACGTATATACCATTTATGTGAAATTTAGCTTATTCTTTCGAAGAACTCATTCAATCAATTTTAATATTTTGAAATGGTTGAATTACAATTTCAATATACTCGAGATAACTGAGGCTTTTTCAAGCAACTGATAAATCATGCTAATTGAATCCTCTCTAATGATTAGTCAGGCAGCTATTAAATCATGCTAAGTGGCTGAAAAATCTTGATTATATGAAATTGTTTGGTTTTGAAATAGGATATTGTTTTATTATTTTCAAGGACTTTGGATTCACGCTGCTAACAAATCACGCTAGCTGAACTAATAATTCATCGTCAAGCAGCCAATGAATCTTTATACTGACTGTTCATCCTCGGGAATACTAATTGAAATATTTTCACCTGTATATACACATTATAATGATTTCAATTTCAATATTTTCGAAATCGTATTAAAGCTTAAATATGAAAAGTGAACCTTCCACTGACCGTATTATAGGCTATACCCCCTCAGATAAGGGGAATTGAATAACGATTCTCCACAATAATAAACATATAAATAAAATACATCTTGTGATGGGATGGCAGTTCGGAGCGTTCGCAATCTGGACAATAAATTAATAAAGGAATAGGAATCACTACTAATTTGTTGGGTTGTAAAAACGTGTTGTGTATTGAAAATGCCTCTTACAAGCTTGGTGCTGGAGTCTGTCAGCTAACTGAAATTAAATCTACCGCTCATTTTGTGTCTGTGAGCATGGGAACCTCTGAATTGAAAATTTAAACCTGCTATGCTCCTCGTCTAACCGATTATTTAATTTATTCACACGAATAAAACTTCAATACCTTCAATAATGCAGCAGACCCACGTTGTGTATCTGGACCTAGAGCTGATTTGATCAATTTAAGTTTAATTAAATATAAAATTCATTCAAATTTATGCAATTTAATTTAATTTAAATTTATTCAATTTAATTTTTTAAATTAACAAAATCAACTAATTGATCTGATTATTTCATTCAAAATCAAAAAGAAACATAAACCTGCGGTTTGTTAGGTTCCAACCCGCCTATACAAGTGAATAAACTTAAGTTTAACTTTCGTTCGTTTCGCGCTACGGTAACGATGCTGGCTTTCACTACACGTTTGACAGGAGCAGTGCACGACTCGAGATCGAGAAAGAAGTGAGCTCCCGGCGACCGAGATCCTTTAGTTTTATACCGCTCAGACTTTTTGTAGCAAGTGCCGAGTAAAATTGACAATGCTTCCGATATTTAATCGAATCTCAATTGTTCACGGCAACACTCGCGAACGCGGCACTCCAGGGCAGGGCAATTACACCTATAAATGAATGACACGTCACATGGTACAGGTTATATGTCAATATGAGGCAAAAAGATGCGATTAACATGGTATTTTGCGACTGCGCCTCTCTCTATCTCTAGTGTCCCATACTTACAATGCCGAACTTAGCGTTGAGCGCCATTTAGAGCGCTGTTTCCTGTCTATAGATGGAAAAACTTGGTCAGGAAATACGGCGCGATATTTTCCTAGATTTTGCAGTTCCCCTTCCAGGACTTAAGCCTAGGACTCTGGAAACTCCGCAGCCTGCGCCAGGTGTAGTTATTACGGAGGTAATGCCAAGGAGGGAAATTACGAGATGGGACAGCCGAGAAGAAAGTGGAGCACAATAAGATAAGGCTATTTATCATATAAAGAGTGGTTTATAGCCACTTACATTGCGTGTGCGGCTGTCAGCCCGTGGCGGGTGCTGACGGACGAGAGTTTCCACGCAGAGGATTGTTGTGATCCTTGTAGTGGCTGGGGACCATCTTTGCCGAAGCGGTTCCAGGTTCCTAGCTCAGCGCCCTCAGGGGATGTCGAAATTCGGTGAGAGAGAGAGAGAGAGAGAGAGCTGTAGTGTAGATGGCTATTGGCATGTCGCCTTGTTTTAGTGTATTTTAAAAATTTCTAAACTAATATCTATTCATTTAATTAATGTGGACAACATATGGAGCTACAGTCACAAGTTACCGACAGTCGATAATGAAGATTCCTAATGCAGCCAAAAGATGGTGCTACCGTCGCAAGTCGGGTATTACCCTCGTTCGATAAACCACCACTTAGATTGCGCACAAGAACTTTATTCAGGGCATCCCTGACTTCTTGCTCATCGGCTGCAGAGTCCAGATCTCTGATGTCCAAGCTGACTCTAGGAACGAGCTGTCGTACCTGACCATCCTCTCCTACAGCAGCTGTCAGGGCCTCACTAAATTAAGATCTGGCCTTCACACTTGCGCTCAGTTCAACAAGTACATCTCCTGTCCTTGTCTCCCTTACGCCATTGACGATAACTCCCATTTTATTAGGCTTCACGTTTCTGTGGATCGTTTTCAAAAAGTCCGTATACGATTTCCCTGTCGCCGGCTTAATTAAGACTTCTTCCGGGCGGGCGCGTACCTTTTTTATCCCTTCTGGCTTAGCGATTCGCGCTGCAGCCTTTGCACCTGCTGGCTGTGCGCCTATTTCACCAGCGACTAACCGTTGATTTTTTCGCTTGCACCTCTTTTACTCCGTCCACTCAGGAGCTTCTCCAGCAAGCTGGATTTTCTTGCTAGGACGCGGTAGCGGGCCTTCACCAGGGCTGGGCGTACCCTCAGCCGTCCTTTTCTTGGTACGCTGATCCTTCGGTGTGTTATCCTCTCCCTTCGTGAGACTGCCTGGCTGTGGCAGCTTCGGATAGGATTTATTCAGGGATTCCCTGAGATTTGACAGAATGTCACAGACTTTTTCAATACCTTCTCTTATCGGCACGTCCAGGTTTCTCCTTCCCTCGGCATGCACGCTCATTGCATTGACAGCTGTTGTGAGATCTTCCAGCAAATGACTCATCGTCAGATTTCGACCTTGTTGGTTTCCGAACAAGTTAACACTTGTATCCGGTGTCACTTTGTTTGCCACCTTGTTGTGCTCGTTGTCCGTGTCCATGACAACACTTTGTTCTATTCTTCGTTCTTCTGTTTGTAAATTCGCCATAAGTATTTGATTCAGCGCTTCGTGCGTGGTTAAAGTATAGTTAAAGTATAGTTAAGTTATCGTTTAAGTATAGCTTAAGCACAGTTAACTTATAGTTAATTTATATTTAACTTATAGTTAATTTATACTTAACTTATAGTTAATTTATAGTTAAAGTATTGTTGAAGTATAGTTAAAGTATTCTTAAAGTATAGTCAAAGTATAGTTAAAGTATAGTTAAAGTAATTTTAAGTTATGGTTAAATTATAGTTAAAGTATAGTTAAGTTATAGTGACAGTATAGTTAAAGTATAGTTAAGTTATAGTTAAAGTGAAGTTGAAGTATAGTTAAAGTATAGTTAAAGTATATTTAAGTTATAGGTAAGTTATGGTTAAGTTATAGTTAAACTATAGTTACAGTATAGTTGAAGTATAGTTAAATAGGGTTACCATCTGAGTCGGGTGAAAAACCAGGACGTTAACAAATTTTCAAGCGATCCGTAAAAAACGGTCATCAGTATTGGAAATGGTATAAATAATGTATGATTCTTATAATTATTTTTGTTTGATAATTTAATTATCTATTTATTAATGTAATTATAATTTTTAATTATTCAAGTTATAAATTATTGTATTTATAAATAAATACATGTACACCGAAGCACTA
>CAKNXH010001072.1:209424-219467 GCA_932178445.1 Andricus quercusramuli
ATAAATCAAATACCTTCTCTGATGAGAATGTAAAAAATTCGTAATCATCAGATGGATAATAAAAAGTCATAACCATGCATTGAGAATATAGTTAGTTAGTTAGTTTGTAATGCAGGCAGGGAGGGCTCCGTGAGGTCCCAACCCCTGGCGCTCAAGCTATAAAGCCTATTGTGCCACACTCGTGTTTATTCTCAAGGCAGTACTCAGAACCCGGCCATCCTTCACCGAGTGTTTTTGAATCTCGGTGGTTTCCGTTATTATCAACGTTCTGAGATTATACCTCTCAGGTGCCAGGCATACCTATCGCACAGTAAACGACGTCCTCCTTTGTTGATCAGACAAAGTCATCCTCACCCACTCTGCCATTCGGCAGCCTACCCTAGCAGGCTAGGGTGTACGGAGCGATCCCTCTGAAGTCATCAGGTAGATGCACAGATTCGAAGCACTGTCCTGGTGTGTTATGTAAGTGTATGTGTGTGTGTTCATTACTCGAAATCGGCTAGCGACCATCAAGCGTGATGCCTTTTATAGAAGCTCCCAAGCGCAAGATGAACGCTGACTCATTTTTGAGTCTTCACAGAATCGGCTTGGACCTCCAAGGTTATTCTCCTCGATATGGCGCCCCACCTTGGTACGATACCAGCTTTTTCTGAGGGGACCTACAGTTTAAGGTGGGCTCCGAACAACCGAAGCCCCGGTAGAAATACATAGAAAAATTTCCATTGGTACTCGGCTCAGGGATCGAACCCCGGACCTCCTGCATGGAAGTCCGACGCGCTATCGTCTGAGCCACCGAGGCTTCTCAACAGCCTCTCGTTCTCAAAAATTATGTACTGGGTATGTCTTGATAGCCATACCCCGCCGATACAGTGTTGAATCAACGCGCTATTGAAGTGATGATACAGTAATATATAGTAGTAGTAGTAGTAGTAGATGACATAGTAATATAGTAGATAATATAGTATAGATGATATAGAATCCGTGATGATATAGTAAAGAATATAATCTAAGAAATTAAACATTCATAACAGTAGAGTAATTTCATTAGTCAAAATATTTTTTTTTTCATTCGTGGACCGCGACAATTCATACTGATGTGACCTGGCTTGTAACACCTTTTGCACAAATTTGTCCAGTTATACAAATTTATACGAGTTTCAATCGAGGTTGATGTACATTATATTTGTGCTTGTTTGGACAAAGTATCATGAATTGTTTTTTACAAAAAGGTAATAGTTATTTGTGATACAAGTGCGCAAAATAGGTGATTGTGTGCGAGTGTGAATTTTGCAGTGTAAGCAATCACACGAGTGACCAATCACCTACGCGCACGTGCATCACACATAGAGTGGAGTAAAGGAGTTTTTTTGAAACAACATTTTTAAAAAAATGTTCGAAAAAAAATTTGAAAAAAAAAATGTTGGAAAAAAAATTATTATAAAAAATGTTGACGTTTATGCTCTTTTGCCCAGTGGGGGGAGGGCTACGAAACCCTAAAAACAAAACTTCAATCATTAAAACATTTCTTCAAGTTAAATCTAAATTTTTTTCAAGATACCAACACCAGTGTTTAAAGTTACCTATGCCAGTGTGTAAAGTACCTCATCTCAAAAGTGCGCAGGCACAGCTTTTTCACCAGTGTCTAAAGTAAGCCATCTTCAAACTCCGCATGCGCGAAAATTGTTTCGCACACATTCTGCTCAAATAAGGTCCTTTAGGCACCATTTACAAGCATGAAAACGTCAACTTTTGAGGTGGCTGTTGCAAAAAGTATTTTTGTAAGTTTTCTAAAATTATCTTGTCTGTCATTTTCATTTTTTTGAACAAATTCTTTCATGTATTACAACCATTCAGAAACTTTTCAACACAGATGCAATAAGAGTATCAGTACGATATAGACATAAATGCCAAATCGTTTTAAAATCATATACTCTACCGTCGGAAATTGATGGTACGATCATAATAATAATTAATCTACTCTGAGAACTTTTTGATCGTGTTTCAGTTAACTTTTTAATGACATGAATGTTATTCAGATGTGTATTTATTCGACTATTTAGTTCTTCTTGGTTCTCGATTTGAAGTCAGACTCTGTGGTGAACTGAAACAGAATCAGTCACAGACACAATTACATGAACTTCCCCCACTCTTTTATTAAAAGAATAGCACCTAACGCAAGACTTACGTTTTTTGTTGAATTCATTGAAATAATATTAGTTCTGCTACCTAGAATACGTTTGTCCGTAAGAAACAACAGAAATATGATACTAAAAGATATCAAAGGGATTACCCGTGTGGAAAAATTTCGTGGCTGTCTTGAATCATGCTAAAGCAAGTACAGTTTTTCTCAAGCCTGTCTATTCACGCAATACTAGCCTGGCTCTACACTGGCGCTGTCTAGTTTCGCCACTTGTTTGATTCAAACCTTTCTGCTGTCTAGTCCCAATCTTGGCGCTACCTAGGTGTTCGTTACGAATTTGAATATATAAAGATCGTCCAGATTTTAGTAGTTTCTAGACAGTATCACGGTTTGCACTTGAACAAAAATTGCAGAGGTCAATTCAGAAGATAATCATTTTTGAATAAAAGATTTGGTAAATTACAATACACAATTGCACAAATGCTCAAGCAATTAATTATTGTACGCTATTATATATTCGAGATAGTAAAGAATAATTGTTGAAGGTGATCAAAATCTTGATGCAAGAACTGTATTCTTAAGAACGATTTTTTTAAAGAATGTATAGAAACATTACATGGAAAAAAGTACACTGTAAGATGTACAATCTCGAACAGTAAAGCTGAGTTTTAAAGCGTACCCACTGTGGAATGAGCAGTTTTCACAGTATTGAATGCAGTGTGAACCAGTAATCTGAAAGTATACTTGTCGAAATACCATTTGTAGCAATACACTGTTAGAAATATGTAATTAGGGACATACAATTCAGAAACAGAAGCAGCTTTAAAGAAGAAAAACAAAAAGTACGTTGGAATAATATTATCACAATGGGAACTTTTCATTCACAATATCAGTACTAATTGCTGTATGCTTTTTAAGGTTATGTTTACAAAAACGAGTGTTGAAAAGTTTGTCTAATTGGGCGCGCAACTCATTATGGTAATATAATTCCAACGTACCTTTTGTTTTTCTTCTTTAAAGCTGCTTATTTTCCCAAATATTAGATGCATTTTGTTAATCTCACGGATCACACGACACAAACTTACGAAATAACTCACTGATTCCTCATCAGAATTCTTTTGGTACAGTCAGGATCGCATTTAGTACAGTGACCAGCGTGGCTATGGCCCCAGGGCCCCCACCAATGCGGAAACAATTGAAAATTTTCCATGCACCCGCTTCTCTATCGGCTCCTACTTCGATGACCTTTTTTTATAGAAGCCAGTCTCTGGTCACCGCTTAACGGACCCCACATTCTACCTGGCCCTGGGGCCCCCACAACCCTAAATGCGGCCCTGGGTACAGTTAATAAATTTCAAAGCACAGTATTTTTCAGGAATCTTCATGGCTTTTATTCCAGATTTTTGAAAAATTATAATTGCTTTGAAATTCACTAACTGTGCCAGATAAAATTTCTTTCTCGTTACTGAAATTTCAATTGCACGTTGTTGAAATTTCAGCAACGGTAATTGTATAAAACTTCAACCACATGTGGTGGAAAATTCAACCAGATATTTCTAACAGTGTACATAAAGCAGCTATTACAGTTCAGCATTGAAGAGTCGAATAGCACTGGTAGGCACTGTTTAAATTACTGCTTCACATTGTCAGGTTTCACTTATGCGCTGGCGGACGTTACGTTTTCCCATTGGGAATTAAAAATCGTGAATTATACAGTTTACAACTTGTAAGATATCCTCTTTCATACTGCATTGGGTAGTGGGCTACAAAGTAGATAGTGCAGCTTGAAATAGTAATCCGGTATACCAATATAGGGTCTCACCCCGCACCAATTTCGGAGTGTGAAATTGTAGCATTTCCTTTTACGTACTGCGTCAAGCGCTAACTGATAGTGTGAACTGAGGAAAAAAATGTTACTTTGCGAGATTGTAATATCTCCACTTTCAAATAGTGTTATTCGCTGAGAGAAATTTGTTTTATTTCTTACAATATTAAGTTTATTTTTATAATTAATTATTATTAATTAATAATTATTTCTCTAATTAAAAACTGAAAGGTGTATTGAGATTATATTAAAATCCATATCTGCCTCACTAAGGAAAAGCTTACGTAAGTGGCACTGTCGTCTAGGTCGAATTTCACATTTTCGGATATGAGAAAATAGACCGTAATCGCGAAGTCACTTACGTAAGTTTTTCCTCAGTACGGGAGATATTAATTATTACGGCAGAGAATAATAAATACACTTCAAGTGCTAATAAGGTAATATACCAGTGTCCCAATTATTTTTCTTTAACCACAAAATCTAAAGCAGATTAATACTCCCAAAATAATATTAATTTAAAAAAAAGCTAATAATATGATATATTTCCAAAATGAATATTTGCATTATCTTTAATTTCGAATTAGTTAAAAAGAACAGCAAATTAGTCAGTCACTGCCACTAACTATTTAACAGTAAGTGACTATTTGTCAAACGTCAGTTCAATTTCAGTTTTAGGTTGCGTTATTAAACTAAAAATGAAATATATATATTATTCTGTCTAATTTTTTTGTCTTTAGACAGACCGCCCACTGACATTTTACAAAATGAAATAAATTTTCTGAAACTATTTTATTATTTTTTCTCTTTTACCATAATATTATATGAGATAATTATTATAAATACATATAGTGAATAACTTTACTTTATACTTCAATACTGTTTTTTTTTGTTTTGCTCAAAATTTTCAGAATTCAAAAATATTCTTAATAATAATATTCTTATACATACAAAATAATTTTTTTAAATTATTGTTGTACTATGGAATTTTCTGCTTATGATATTTCTAATTTCTTATGATACTAACAATGATTAGGATCGTACCTAGGCCACCCAGGTTCAAGTATTATATTTGGAAGAATTTTTTTTCATAGAATAATGTATTGTTTTCGACATATCATTTTTTGAAACAATAATTACAAATAAATTCTAATAAAATTTTAGTACAAATAAGTTTCCAATTTAAACGTAGTAATAATTTTTCCAACCTTTCCACATTGATATTTGTAGAAATTACTACCATTTCATGAAAAAAAAATTTTTCTCATTTTTTCGGATTTTCTACAACGATAAAATTTACCATACTACTGTAATATGGCAGTCTTTAACATTAGTTTCTCGGAACCGAATGCATTTTTTTTGTTTTAAACCGTTTTTATTCTAATCCAGCATCCGCATATCTCCTGAGAAAATTTTCATTTTTTGCGAAAAATTTAAATTTGAATCACTATTCAACGTTTGTCTCATCTTAAGACAGTGATTTCGATTCCGCATTTGATATATTATTACAATGTTCAAACTATTTTTTATTTATACATCAGTTACGTAAATGAATATTGCGTTTTAAATAAAGTGAGATGATAATAAAGTGAAATAAAAAATCCCAAGCATTTCATTCGAAAACATGTTTTCAAATCTTAATTTTCAATTCCCCATTCGATCTGGATACGGACTATAATTTTACAGAGTAAATTTTGCACTTTGATGCAGTGAGGTTCACTAATTTCTCCCAATGTGTAAGAATTACACTGTGGTGGCACGAATGGCTCCGTTACTGCGCCACAGAGTAATATTTCATCAATTTTCCGAGTATATCTTATAGCGTACTTTTTCCGTGTTTTCTTTCAATTGAATTATATAGTAAAGTTGTAATAAATTTATATTGAATTTATAATAATTATAATATGTATAATGCTATGTATATTATTGATGATATTCCAGAAAATCAAATATGTATTATTATAAATGGTTTATTTAATTTATTTTAATTATTTATTGATTGTATGAATGATAATTAAGCCTAACGTATTAATTATTTGAAATAATGAACAATCATTATATCGCAGCCTAATCGCAAGTAAAATCATACAAACTTAAGTTTTTTCAATGAGTCATTCACACATCGAGTGCTTTCAATATTTAAAAATTGTTAATGTTTTATTGAAATGAATAATAGGATGTAATGAATTAAAATTCATATCTGACAAAAATGAAAACAAATTTAACTTTTAGATCGCCGAGGTGTCAAGGCGACGGGAAAAAGTTACGACAATATAATAGGAAGTTACATCAGAAGTTCGATACCCGGCGTATGTAGAAGAGATTTGTGGAAACTCGTTTCTCCATTTTTTTGTGTACAAAACTTTATTTTTATTTTTGATTAACAGCAAAATCTATATATTGGACTTTCGTGGTATAAAAAATAATTATATTATTCAATTATTAATTATTTTTGATCAAAATAGCCGATCTGTCTAGAAACTAGTCGAACTGAGCGTTGCATCCCAGTCTAGCTACTGGACGGTCAGCCTGTGGCGCGACAGTGTCGACTCAAGGCGGACCTGACAGAAACAGTATAGCGCCATGAAATTATTCCAAATTTTTCTTTGTTTTCCTGACGTAACGTCAGACGAGTGACGCATACTTATGAAATGTATAAACAATGCATTTATTGATAAAATTGAAGATCAATCAACGTTAGACTTACGTTTTTTGTTTAATTCTATGAAAAAATATGACGTTAGCTTCCTGTTGGCAAATATATCAAAGAGAAACCGCTAAGAAATTTAATATAAAATTCATCGAAGAAGTTATGTCGGTCAGGGGACGCACAGTAATGGCATGTCTAAACAATCCATTTGTCTACGAAAATAAAGCCAGTAGATATACAGGGATCGTTCTAACTCAAGATTCCTGTTACCGACATGTTACCGACATGGTTGTGTTCCATACTGAATGAATCGTGGTTCATGTTAAATTTAGAAGGTTCGAGATTGACATGGGGGGGGGGGGGTATTTAAATTGCTAAATGAATGATGACGTGATATCCACTGTTACATTTCAGAGGATGTGATAATTGCAATGGAATGTTGTTTTTTAAATTTAAGAATCATTTTTCAAAGAAGCGAGTCTGATTTTTCAATAACAAATTCCTTAGCGGCTCACCCTTTGATATTTGCCGAAAAACGGATTGTTAACGTTATATATTTTTCATAGAATTGGGCAACAAACGAAAGTGTAACGTTACTCGATCTTCAATAAATACATTCCAGAAGTATAATGTGTCACTCATATGACGTCATCTCTTTGATATTTTTTTAATAACAAATCCCTTGGCAGCATCACCTTTAATGTTGCCGTCAAACGAATGGTTTAAACATTTTATAACTATGTCATAAGTATGGGAGCCTGTCTTTGATTTTTTAAATAACACGTTTATTGTAAACAGTTCTTGAAATTCCAATCTCAGGTTTCTATAGTTGGATGTAAAGAAGCGTGGAACAGCAACACGAGCGTAACGTATGAGTATTGTAATTTGGCGTCGCGGTGTCTAGCCTGAACTCCAGATAAGAAACTTCAAACTATAGTCATTAACCGATCTTAGATTCCAGCTATAGTTTATACATTCATACTTACGGTTCTATGTATAATATACCATATATAACTCGGATTTTTAAATGAGTTCTCCAGTTGATATCAAACCTCCAAGCGAGTCGGCAGACAAATTGAAAGCAATATAATAATATACAGTTCAACGTGAGTTTAGTGTACAATTAGCTACTATTCAGTGTGTAGCATTCAGTGGAAAAATTAACTGAAATATTCAGTGCAATTTACCTAGTATTTGGTGTTCGACTATTCAAACATAAAACTTATTCAGTGAGCATATTTTTAAAAATATTCTGAAAATGAATTCAGAGCAGTGTAAGATACTTATTAAAATGATGGATGAGGCGTACGAAATTTTGGAAGAAAATGCCACATTTGAAGAAATTGATTTTTGGATCCGAGGTGGAATCCAAAACATACGGCTGTTAAATGAACTCCTGGGAAGAGGAAAAGACATTTGTTTGGGTCAAAAAAATAAAATTCAATCTCTAGTTGGGATTTTAAAAGCTAGAAATCGAAAATTCAAGAAGTTGCGAAGAAGAGGAGCAGGGATCAATGAAGCTGTGGACAAACAAAATATCAAGTGGGAAGACATGGAGACTGCCTTCAGGAGTCGCATTAGAACAGGTTTAATAATAAATTTAACTCATAAGGATTTAAATAGCTTTTTAGATAATGCAAAAAAAATGATTATTGCACGAATAAAAAATACTCTCCAAATTATGGGGGTTTAAAAGTCACCGTTATTTTAGCTGCCAAATTCAGTGCATTAGAAGAAGGTAGGGAAATAGAAGAAATAAAATTTTTTAACACCAAAAACGAAACTATTCTTGAGTTGACAGATATTGGTGAATGACTTAAGATTAAATTAAGAGAGAAAATATTATTTAAAGTTGAAGAGTTTCAACAAACAAAGTCTAATTGGAAATTTAAAGAAATTAGAAATTTAAATATCAATTCCAATAAATATACACCACTTTCGGTTGCTGGTTTGCCAACTTATGTACGATTACCAAAATTTGTAAGAGATAAAAGAGCAGTTGTGAATGTCGACAATACTGATGCTTTTTGTTTTCTCTGGTCGGTAATGGCAGCTCTGTACCCTGCTAAAAGAAATTCTAACCGTACTTGTTCTTATCCTCATTTCGATACTGAACTCAAATATGATGGAATACAATTTCCTATTAGTTTACATGATATACCGAAATTTGAGAAATTAAATAATTGAAGTATAAATGTTTATAGTATATAGTCTCATGAAAATAGTAAGAAAGAGGAAATTGTTCCGCTGTATCTAAGTCAACTTAAATTATACAAGCCCACAATTCATCTCCTTATGATTGAAAATATACAGAAATTCATTTAAATGAGGAAGATGATGATATTTTTGAAAATAATCGAATTTATCACTTTGCATGGATTAGGAATCTATCTCGATTGATAAAATCACAATTTACACAGGATCATTGTCGCACTTGGTTCTGTGATCGATGTTTATGTCATTTTAAATTTGAAAAATCTTTGAATAAACATAAATTTGACTTCGAGAATATAAATAAATGCAGGGTGATACTACCAACTGAAAAGAATGACATATGGAAATTTCAAAACTATAGATTTAAAGAAAAAGTCCCTGTGGCAATTTATGCTGATATAGACTGTTTATTAGAAAAAAATTCAGATGTACAATCAACCAGTTACCAAAAACGTGTCCCAACAATTGTAGATTTTTATAAATATTGCAATGTTGATGGTTCTCTATCTGAACTTAAAGTTTATAGAGGAGAAGACTGTATAAATTGGTTTATGACAGAATTAAAACGTGTGCCTGAGGAAGTATACTTACTTCTAAAAAATATCATCCCAATGGAGCGTTTAACATTGCAGCAAGAGCATGAATTTAAAACGGCAAAAAAATGCCACATTTGTGAAAAGCTTTTTGCGACTGATGAATTTGACTGATGATTTTGACTGATGAATCTTGTAATATTAACTATCAAGACTCGCATGTGATTCCTGTAGTTTTTCATAACTTATCAGGATATGATGCCCATTTTTCAATAACAGACTTAGCTACAAGTTTTGAAGCTAACATTCAATTATCACCTGTAAACAAAGAGAAATATATATCTTTTACAAAACAAGTAGAACACGGGTGCCCTGAGGTTAATTTTTTTCGAAAGTCTTGTCACTTCAAAAATCATTGCAGATCTAGATTCTAGATCATTTTTTACGTTCAAACACGCAATGACGGAAATCGCAGATAGTGCCGTCTTTTTTTAAGGCCACTTTGAAAAAAAAATGTTCACAAATTATAATACTTTTTAAGAGACATGCATGATTTCAGCCCTTTTCGACGCCTATGAAACGAGGCTAAAGCTCCACTTTTTACTCCCTAGGGAGTAAAAAGTACTTTTTACTCCCTAGGGACTGAAAAGTGACGTCAGAGACGGATAATGAAGATTATGCATC
>CAKNXH010001072.1:219867-233570 GCA_932178445.1 Andricus quercusramuli
TCGAAGTGACAAGACTTTCGAAAAAAATTAACCTCAGGGCACCCGTGAGAAGGCACAAATGTAAAGATTCGATTTATTGACTCTTTAAGATTTATGCCTAGTAGTCTTGAAAAATTGGCATCATATTTAAATAATGGTGAGAAGAAAATTACGACACAACATTGCGCGAATGATGATGAATTTAATTTATTAACAATGAAAGGTGTTTTTCCTTATGATTATATTGATAGCTGGGCAAAATTGCAGGAAAAACAATTGCCAATAAAAGAGGCTTTTTATTCAAAATTAAACGATTCAAATATTTCAGACTAAGATTATCAACATGCTTGTATAGTATGGAAAACTTTGAATTCAAAAACTATGGGTGAATACTTTGATCTTTATTCAAAAACTGATGTTTTACTTTTGGCCGATATTTTTCAAAATTTTAGAAAAACATTTTTTTCAACGTACACTTTAGATCCATTACACTACTACACAGCACCGGGACTTGCTTTTGATGCAATGTTAAAACATACAGGAATTAAACTCGACTTATTCACAGATGTTGAAATGTTGTTATTTATTGAAAAAGGTATCCGAGGTGGGGTTTCGCAATGCTTAAATAGATATGCAAAGGCAAATAATAGATTTATGGGATTAAATTTCAATCCAAATGAACCAGAGTCTTACATAATGTACTTTGATATTAATAACCAATATGGTGCCGCTATGAGCGAATATTTACCATGCAAAGATTTTAAATGGTTCAAAAATTTTGATGATGAACCAAACTTTTTCCATACATTCCTGATGATTCACCTGAAGGTTATCTCGAGTCGAAATGTAGACCTTACCAATGCGATTTTTGCCCCTACTTTGGCGCTCTAATGGGCACAAATTTCCAAATCTTCCACTTGGAGCGTCAAAATAGGGGCTCAGTTTTTGCTTCTACTTTAATGCTCCACATTCTACCTTCCCGGACAAAATGAAATTATTTACGAAAGATTAACAAGAGTATATAGTATGACGAAAACATAGCGACATTTGCGCAATATTTTAAGGTATTTTGCATAATCATTCAACAAAAATTTCTTATTGAGCATTGGAAACAACGTGTATCTAATATTGAATAAATGAATATACAACATAATTTTGGTTTTTTCATTCGTCAACAGATCCTAAGTTTTATGGAACTTGAAATGAAAACTACTATTTGTTGTTAAATGAAGATGCAAAATGTTATGAAATATGTACACAATGTCACAGTGTCCTCGACTCACTCAACTTTTGTTAATCTTTCGTCAAGTAATATGTTCTCCGTGCACTTTTATATTCCTTTCGCTGATGAGTTATAAATCCTTTTTTCCTTATAATTTTTGTATTAGAATCTTTTAAAATAGAACGAAGTAATTATTGATATCACAAAATGAACAATTATAAACCTGTAACAGTGTGTTTCAAAAACGAACGAAGTTCTATAATGAAGTAAAACATATTAGGATATAAATATCGAAGTACACATATTATAGAACAGCATAAGTTTTATTATCCTGCTCGTTTTCCTTGTTTTGCGATTCCACTTGTACTAATGTTGGTTTTTCGCCTTCGGAACGCATATAAATATGAACTTAATAATTATTTTTATTGTGCAATCACATATACGTAGAAGACGTTTATACATTTTAATATTCTTTCAAAATAATAAATTTGTAATAATCTCAAGAAGATAATTATTATTACTACAATAGTACTAAGTGACAATATTAAGTTGGCTTAAGGCCCCATTAACTAAAAATGTTACTGTGTTGTATTCTTAATAAAAAATATAGAATAAAAATAAAATCTGGATTTAAATCACAATTATGTTAATTTTTGGCCATTACCTCTATAACTTTTGACCTAATGAAGATATTCATTATTTTCTTTCATATTCGAATAGCGTTTATCGTCTTCTTTCAAAATGCGACAGAGAATCGAAAAAAGGTTCAAAATTATCAAAATGGCAGCGGTTTTTATCAAACAATTAAAAATCGATTTTCTCAAAAAACCCACATTTAAATATATGCCAATTTTTTTTTAAGCTCGTGATTTGGTAATAGTTTAGCTCGCAAGGTGCTGATAAAATGCCTTTCATCTATTAGCAGAAAATTCGAAAAACATTCAGAAGAATGAAAAGTGTGGGGCTTTCAAGAAAATCTTTTCCATTCGTTTCTTCGAATTTTGAAAACATGAAAAAATACATTTTCTGGAAAACCACACTTTTTCTATTTTTCCAAAAAATTTTGAAAAGTTTCTAATCATAGAAGAAAGGCATCTTATAAGCATCATGCCAGCAGACTTACAAGATATCTTCCTTATCAAAGTAAAAGTTTAAAAAATGTTTTTTGAGAAAATCAATCTTTCATTTTTCAAGAAAAAACCCATTTGTTAATTTCAAACATTTTTTCAATGTTCTGTCGCGCTTTGGCAGAAGACGATGAACACTCAATTAGGTTAAAAGTTATAGAGGTTTGAAGAAAAAAATTGAGTTTTTGCTCAAAATTCAAATACGCCTAACTTTTTGGGATTGTTTTTTTCCAAATCGGAAAAATACGTATCGCCTAATAACCTCCGAAGAACAACATATTTCCTCCCGAGAGATTCTGCGATTCCAAATGCAGAACACTGCCTGATTTAAAATGGATTCGGTCGCCTGAAGAATAAAGTTAAATAGTTTCAGAATCGAATAAGAAAAAATAAATTACATAATAGGGTACAATTTTGAAATTAAATACCATTAAAGAAAATTTAAATGGCGGGATATTTGAAAAAAAAATTATTAAAATAAGTTGTAAATATTTAAATATTGTCAATATTATTTATTGTGGTATTGGAATGAAAACATTATGTATTATTATTAACAAATTCTGTAAATAAGTGATGGAAGTTAATAGAAATAAAATTAACTTTTGAGGGGTTTGCAAAAAAAAATAAGTAACTAATTATGAAATAATATGTATACAAAGTATTTTTTGGTTGAATTGAATGCAAGTAAGTTAGATTTCGAGTCATTATTATGAAAAAATGTAATTATATAGTACAATGTGAAGTAAAGTGATCTATTTACCGCCAATAGCTAGCACTTTTGCTTCCAACTGAACTGTTTTTTTTCTTCCATATCATTTGATTTTAAAAGAGCTACTCAGCCTACTTCTCTACCTTCCTTCGGAATCAATGATAAGTGAATGACATCTTGTTTTTTATAATCTATCCACCAGACCAGCGCAAACTTCTTTTCTCTTGAAGCCATTTCAGATATTATTATTTTAATATTAATCACGAAAACAAAGATATTTTCTTTGACTATAACCAATAAAATTGACATTTCTACAAACTGCGGTGTTCGAGCTGGGAGGAAACAACAAAGTATTTGTTACGCGAGCGCAAGCTCAAGGCAGCGACGCCATATTTGAGCGTGAAAATTTAAAATTTCAGTTACTGTATGCGAACTGCAAAGAGAGCGAAGTCAATAAATCAAAGTTAATAATACGTCAAAGCTGTTAGATTTCAGGTATGATTATATCGGAGAAATGTTCATTTCCTTATTTCTAACCGTCTGTGTACTTTCGGGACCATTGTCGTTGAAAACCGCCCAATCAGACAAACGGCACCTGGTGCCAACTGTAGCAAAAGAAAATATATATGAAGATAATATCAAAGATAACATTATACAGTTATAGGTACGTGGTAGTCGCTATCCTATCTATTTCATAAAATAAGTTACTCTACAGAGTAAAAAATATATAAGAGCAATTCCATGTCAAATCATCCGAAGAATTTCAGCCATTGTTAATAGTTTTCATGAAAATTCTAGTATCCTTCCTCTCAGATGTTGCAAGGAAAAACCCCAAAATAATTGTTGAGAAAATCCAAAAACTTAGGAAATATTCAAAATTAAAATTGTTGGTCTTTTCTTCTTCAACTTTCATAACTTTGGTGATTTTAATTATATTAAGGTATATTTTTTCAATTATTCGTAATAGGACGCAGTTTTAGAAATATATTTTTTTTAACTGCGTCCTATTACGAATAATTAAAAAAAATGACCTTGATATCACTAAAATCACGAAAGTTTTGAAAATTTTAGAAAAGAGGACCAAATTTTTCAATTTTGAATATCCCTCAAGTTTTTGGATTAAGAAACAAATTATTCTAGCGTTTTTCTATCAACACCTTGAAGAACGTATACAAGAATTTTCATCTGAATTACTAACAATAGCTGAAATCCTTGAGATGATTTGACATGGAATTGCTTATGATTACGATATTTTCTAAGAAATGTGAAGAGATCGACTTTTGAGGTTAGAACTTTCATTCAAGACCCTCCATTCAACTTAAAAAATTTTAAAATTACAATTCACAACAAAGCTAAATATTATGAAAAAGAAAAGATAAAACATTAGTGTTGAGCCAATTTTCCTCTGGAATAGATGTCTTGATATCATATCAAACTTTGTACGTGATTTTTGTTAACAAAAATTATTATAAAATGTTATACAGAGATTAGGAAGTGTTTATCGAGGAGTTAAAAAAATATTTTCGAAATTTAGAGATTGAGAAGTGTCTAAGGAGGAGTTAAAAATATACAAAAAGTTACAGAGCGTTAAAAGAGAACTTAAAAATTCTGTGAACATTATAGAGCTTCAAAGGAGACGTTAATAAAACTCAAGAACAAGAACGTAGAGACAAGCGCTGCAATGTAGGGGCTAAGATTTATGTAGAAGCAAAATAGAATGAAAATATCTTCAAGAGCGGCTAAGTAGGAGCTAGTAGAATAAGCAGCTTCAAAGTAGAAGCAATACTTCCACTTAGAGCATCAAAGTAGGGCCTATATTTCGACTCGGGATACATCTTAGAGGTGTAGATTTAGAATATCCAGAAGAGCTTCATGATTTACATAACGACTTACCTTTATGCCCAGAACATTTCATACCTCCTATCTCAAAATGCACAATTCCAAAATTAGTACCAAATTTGCTACCAAAGAAAAAATATATAGTTCATTATAGAAATTTGAAAAAATATTTATCCTTGGGAATGAAGCTAACTAATGTCCATAGGCATAGAGTATTACAATTTAAACAGAAGCCATGGTTGAAAGATTACATTGATCTAAATACAGACTGTAGGAAAAAATCAGTAAATGAGTTTGAGAAAAACTTTGATAATTTATTGAATAATTCAGTTTTTGGTGAAACTATGGAGAATGTTAGAAAGCATAAAGATGTAAGGCTTGTAGCCAAATGGGAGGGGCGGTATGGTGCGAAAAAATTTAATCGCAAGACCAAATTTTCATAGCCTCGCCATATTCAGTGAAGACATGGTAATCGTTGAAATGAATAAAACAAAAATCAATTTTAATAAACCATTTTATACAGGATTTACAGTTCTTGACATATCAAAAATGATAATTTATGATTTTCATTATAATTATATTCAGAACACATTTGGTAACAATGCAAAATTACTGTATACAGACACAGACACCCTAATGTATCAATTCACAGTTCCCAACGTCTACGATTATATTAAAAAAGATCCGCACAAATTCGATACATCAGACTATTCAGCAAATAATGTCTACAGTATACGTCTTCCAAACAAAAAAGTATTGGGTCTGATGAAGGATGAAAATAATGGAAAAGTAATTACTGAATTTATTGGTTTGCGAACCAAATTATATGTCTCTAAAGTTTTAGGTGAAGATGGGGGGGAAAAAAGCAAGAGGGGTTAAAAAGTCAACTTTAAGCACAATAACATTCGATGATTATAAGCAGACTCTAGTTTCTTGCCAAAACCTGGTTCAGACTCAACATTTAATCCGAAGTCGAAAGCATGAGGTACACTCGATTAAACAAGATAAGATTGCTCTCAGCTGGCATGATGATAAGCGAGTGCTACTTCCTGGTTCGACAGATACTCTCCCATGGGGGTATAAAAATAGATCGCCTGAGCTCATGGATGTCGACAATGATTATAATAATGTACTGTTATTTTGAAATAGAGTTTTTATGCAAATGAATGAATGAATGCAGTTTGTTCACTTGATTGAATACTGTTATAAGGTATGAATGAATAATATGAACTCTTGACTGAACTATGAACTATTGTATTTATTACTGTAAAAAAAAATGTATATCAATTATGAAGAGCAAAAGTTCTTGGTTTCAATAAATGGAAAGTTAAATATATTTATTGTTTTATTTAATAACCTAAAAAACATTGAGATATATAAAATTATGAGCTATAAATAAAAAACAGCTTTTTATATTCAAATTTATGTAATTTTATTCATTTATGAAAAAAATACATTTTTTAAACTTACATAATAACTTAAAAATAAAAAAGTTGAAAAACACTTATTTCTTATACCTGATTCTTAATTATCTCGAGATAACCATTTTTTCAATAAAGTAACATTTTGAAGTGCACAGTAAAATTTGGTTGTTCTTGAATGACGTAGGCATACATTAGTAGATGACTCATCGCATAATATTTTCAATGAAGGACATTCCATATCATGCATGTCAATAATTTCCGTTTATTTCTGAGTAACAAACTTTTTAAACAAATTTTTGTTTTCGAAGCCTTTCACATAAAGTTTACTGGCATCTTTAAAAATAGTTTCCAAGATTTCTTTCACAAACGTATGAGGTACATCGCCCATATTCCACGGTAGGCCATGACAATTATATTCCAACCATCGATTCATACATCTATACTTTTATGGGATGCAGCTCCATTCGCAAGGAGGTTGAAACAAAACATAAAAAGGTACCGCATCATCATTGATTGAAACTATGGCTAATTCTTTCAATATAAATTAATTTACTGAACACCTGAAGCCCTGCACATCCACCACGTATTTCATTTCGTAAGCAACTAAACTGATTGAATCTGCTTACAATAGTTTTATATCAAATTTTTTACCGCACCTCTTATTGGCTTATATTCAATTACACGATCATGTAAGATGAGGCTGCTGATGATTGGGCGGGAAAATTTTCACTACTTTCAAATTCCAAACGAACGTCGACAGGTCCATATTTCAATGATTCATTTTGTTTCGAACAATCAATAATAACTAGAGGCGCATACTGTATAAATTCTCTTTTTGACAACAATGGTTGTGGTTCTTTACCATAGTTATTAGCTTGAATGTTTGTATACATTTCATAAAGTAAAGCATACTGATTTTTGCTAATATTGAGATTTAAATTACCAAAAGGATAACTCTGATTATTCAAAAATAGTTTCACATTAGTTAGGTTGCAATGATCAAACTGACTAGAGTTTTTATTAGTATTTTTTTCTGGTTGTTTGAAAACCTAATACAACAAATCTCGGTTTCTCCAAT
This sequence comes from Andricus quercusramuli, assembly GCA_932178445.1. Lineage (NCBI taxonomy): Eukaryota > Metazoa > Arthropoda > Insecta > Hymenoptera > Cynipidae > Andricus > Andricus quercusramuli. Next base: position 227,246 of record CAKNXH010001072.1, read on the forward strand.
TGTGTTGACGTTTTTACAGTCCAAACATGGTCTGAAGTCGTTGGAAGTAGAGGATATTCATACAATTCCCCAGTACGAAAACTTATTGGAATAGATGAATCGTTCTCAATATATTTTAGCAGCTGAAATTTTCGCGAATCTGACAATCTATCGCTTGGTAAAAACCATTCTATCTTATCAATTTCAATTTTATACAGCTCATTGGGAGCTGTTTGCAAGATGGAAATTACATCACTTTTCGATCTTGTCAAAATAAGTTTATGTTTAGCATTAACAATGATTTTGTCATAATCTTCAGCAAAACCAAATATCATGCTAAGAGGTATGGATATATAAAAATAACCAATAGCATTAGTTAATGATTTTGCATCATTATTAATGCAAGCCAACCAGTATTCCCTGCGTAATGTGATTGTCCAGGATTTGAAAATATACAATTTTTCATAAGGCTAGTGAGACCAACATTTTTATTTATATCATTCAATAGCATTGATTTCATATCTTGCTTCTTCAAACAAATGACAGATGGCGTTACAAACTAAAACTGTATTGTCCACTGGAGTTCCAGCAGTCTTTATCAATCTTCCCTGCACGTGAAGTGAGCTCTTCCTAGGTAGAAGACAATGATCTTGATTTTGCACAGAAATTCGAATTTCATCACTAATATTGAAGGTTGATAAGGCATATGGCTGATGTGCATGTACTTTGCAATGAGCGATAGATTCATCAAAAATTATAGGCGTTTCACTGTTTAAAATTTCCTCTTTCATGACGAACAATTAAACGTCGATACAAAAATACAGAGGCAAGCACAAAAAATCTTGAATCTTTTTATTCTCTTCTTTTTGCGAGTGTTGTAACCTTGCGGCCCGCCCTTGTCAGCAGCAGCACGTTTCGAGGTGTTAACCATTTCACAGCTCGTTGTCGACTGATGCGCTTGCGGCGTGGTAATAAAGTATTATAGCTGAAGCCAATCGTTTTATTGAAAAAATACCCATTAACGTAAAGACTTGATGTGTAGTCTGATTTTCATAATTTCTCCACGAAAATTAACCAAATGTTCGTCTTGATCAACTACGAGGAGCGTTATATGATCTATTGTCTGCACGGCGACTGGTAAGTAAATGACATGAGATGGTACTTCCACTATGTTATATCCAGGTGGCACCACAGGAAAAAATGCATGAATGGTATGTACTTTCTGACCATTAATGTATGCACCTGTCGTTATGCCACACTCAATTATCAAAGAATTCACTTTTATGATTGATACTGGTTGATCAGATTCATATACTTGTTTAGCTTCTAGTCTGCGTGGAGAAAACCCCAGCAAATGACCGGTAGAATCTTTAGGTTCAAAATTTATGTCGTGACTGCAATAAATTTCACTTTTTAAAGTATCATTGTTTGGTTCTATATGAATTTCAATACCCTTTTTTTAATAAAACATTCTGTAGATAGCGCTTTATGTCACTTATTTTATAACTCCCTGTAGGTATTTCAATTATTCCATCATACACATAAAATTTACTTCGACCAACGACTACATTATCGTCTACATACACTGTTAGAAATATCTGGTTGAATTTTCAACCACATGTGGTTGAAGTTTTAGAAAAAAATTGTATCCGGCACAGTTAGTGAATTTCAAAGAGATTATAATTTTTCAAAAATCTGGAATAAAACCCATTAAGATTCCTGGAAAATACTGTGCTTTGAAATTCATTAACTGTACCGGAAGAATTCTGATAAGGAATCATCAGTGAGTTATTTCGTACGTTTGTCTCGTGTGATCCATGAGATTAACAAAATGCATATAATATTTAGGAAAATAAGCAGCTTTGAAGAAGAAAAACAAAAGGTACGTTGCAATTATATTACCATAATGAGTTGCACGTCCAATTAGACAAACTTTTCAACACTCGTTTTTGTAAACATAACCTAAAAATGCATACAGCAGTTAGTACCAATTGTGTGAATGAAATGTTCCATTATGATAATATTATTCTAACGTACCTTTGGTTTTTCTTCTTTAAAGCTGCTTCTTTTTCTGAATATTATGTCCTTTATTGATTTCATAGATCTCACGACACAAACGCACGAAATAACTCCTTGCGAGCAGACATTGTGTATGTACAAACGTCTGGTTGAATTTTCAACTACATTTGAATGAATTTTATTTCAATTCCGTGGATGAACGAGATTTCAACCACAAAAGTGGTTGAAAAGTGATTGAATTTTCAACATATTTCTAACAGTGTATGTCTACATATCGAATTGAAGGTTTGAAATTCAACAAGACCAAGAGCGTAATTTTTATATGACGATAATTCAATTGGAGGAAAATACTGACTTTCTAGGATGGAATTAGATCCCGATAATGTTAGTGTCAATTAATCATCCATGATGACGGCTAGCATTTAACTGACTTGAAATCATTAGTCTCTGCTTCTATATAGATTATACATGCTTTTAGAGTTTAACTGATTACATAAAAATTTCAGGCATAAATGCCCACATACAAATGTATCATAATTTTGATACCTTTCATGATTATATTTTACGCTACCAACACCTAGATACTTAAAGAGATCCAAAGGTTGCCGGAGATTAGCAAAGCTAAATAAATAAATAATTTTATTGTTAATCTTTTTATATGCAACCCAATGAGTCCCTACATTGTTTTTATCATCAAGGTTAACAATAGCACTTTCATATTTACGTGGCCCACCTTCTGGTAATCCATTTCGCATATAAACACCTCGGAAATTCGTAATTTTTAAAGATTTTGCGAATTTAAGTAAATCTGCATCGGTTAGTGCTCGGTGAGGTAGCGTCACTTTGAATTTTTTAACTTGCTCTTAAGTCCTGCTCCTTGAGTATATGGTTTTAGATAAAATCCTAATCCTTCTTTATATGGTTTCAAATGAAGGCCTTTCCCCACAGCAATGGTTTCCATTGCTTCATTATGACGTTTGCTTTCTTCAACCTGTCGTTTTGCAGCATTTGAATCATTGATAGCTTTAGCTATTCCCGCAGCTCCACCAGCTAGTACTCCAGTAGCATAGGACCAGCAAAGATGGGTATAAGAAAGGGTAGAAAACCACCCAGTTTCTTTGGAACTGGTAAAATGCGAGGTTTCTTTACACTTCTTTTTCCATCAGCTTTTTTTACAGCTGCACGCGCGCCTCTGAGAGCAGATTTAATAACGGTTTGTCCATCATTACTTGGTATCATTGATTTTTTAGCTGCCGTAACGATTTTTTTGAGTGTGATAGCAGACCTTTTATTTTTAAGACCCATACCAAATTTTGATTTAATTTTCATTGCGCTATTTACCCCCCAAGCAGCCGCCTTTTCACCTATATCTGACTCTCTAGGTAATACACGTTCCCAAGCTTTTTCAGCTAATATTCTATCAGCTACGGTTCTTGCCTCAACGTTTTCTCTATTTTGCCAATAAGCGATATCGTGCTCCTTACAAGCAGCGTCAAGAGGATTGATTCCAGGATCACCTCGCGCAAGTCGTTTTGCTAATTTCGTACCTGGTCCACAATACTGGTATCCAGGAAGATGTGACTCTACTGGAAGTCTGTTGATGATGTTATTCAACAGTCCACTGCCACGTCTTGCCTCTTTCAAGGTTCGCTTACGACTGACTCTAGGTTTGTCTCCGTGAACGATCATAACTGATCAAGAGATGTTTACTGATTGAGAAGTCAACCATATAAGCATGATATTTATAGTTTTTCAGTCAGTCACAATCAAAATGTAGTTCGAATCACAAGCTATAAAACTTCCTATCGCGAATTTTGATTCGCTTGTTCAAGATGAGAAAAAAGAGAAAGACATGGAAACTTGCTACCAAACAGTGTACACTGTTAGAAATTTCCTGAAATTTCAGTCAGTTTTCAATGACTTATATCACTGAAATTTCATAAATTTGACTTTAAAAATTAATTTGAGGCCAAGATAAGATAGTCAAATCTGCCTTGTAGGGAACCTCTATAACTAAATACATCCTCATATTCGGCATGTATAGAAACCCCTTTTCCTAGATTTTCAGACCCCTAGATCCCCATGGGGCAACATGGGACACCATTGAGTGCTGGCGAGTTTTTTTTGCAATATCTCGGTCAATTTTTGAGCTGGGAAAAATTAAAAAAAAAAAGCAAATTGTAGGGTTTTTAGGCCCTATAAACCTATAAAGCCGAAAAAAAATTTGGCGCGAAATTCAAATTTTTACAGCCGTTTGAAAACTTCAAAAATTTTTATATCGGAAACAAAGACCGACTCCTCGTTAAAAGAAATTGTGTTATGTATTTTTAGCTCGAAAATTCCTGTGATTTTCTTCAGATTTTTAAAAGTGGTGGAACGACCTCAAAAAAAATAAAAACCGCGTTTTTTGCCTCTAGCTCTTTCTACATAATTCCTGCGATGAAACCAATCACACCATCGTATTCTACGTAAAAAAATACAAAGAAAACGTGTATTAATTTTTTGAAAATAATTTTTGGCAGCCCTTCAAAAATTCAGCAAATAAAAACGATGAGCCCGGCTCACATGCAGTGCAGACATTCCAGATTTTTACATCTTCCAATTGCAAGGGAAACCCAACGTAGAATACAATGGCACAATCAGTTTCATCATAAAAATTATCCAGAAAGCGTCAGAAGCGAAAAACTACAGAAAAGTTCGGTTTTTGGACACTTAACGCTTTATATTATATATAATAATATATATAATAGTATCATTAACACAGAAAAAAAAAGTCTTAAAGTTGGGTTGGTCTTGTTTTTATTTTTGCCTTAAATTAAGCCCAATACTAAATGAGAGCATGAATATCGTTTTAAAAGAAGGCCTTATCGGCTTAGAACTAAAATTAATCCATTGATATGGCTTCTTTGCAAATATTCATCTTGAAACAAGCCCCACTAGACTTATTAAGACAGCAAGATCTTCGCAGTTAAAAAGAAGACGATATTGAGGCTACCGTTTAGCCCTCTAGAAGCGAGATTCAAAAATCTAACGTCTTCTCGCAGTTGTGACAGGAGCAGGAAAATAGACGCCACGCCAAGCATGCGACACGCGTCAATTATAAGTTTTTATTAAGTGAAATTATATCTTATTTAACCTGCTCTATTTATTAAACCTAATTTAACATATTCTCAACCATATTCGAGGTTAGTACATCTCATCATATACTCTTGTTAATGTTATTCACCGCACAGTCATATAGTCGGTTTTCTCGTCTCGACACCTATAACCTATACAACTCTTCACATTATGATTGGATCGCAATTAGGTTATTTTACAGCAAATGAAACAAGAGTTTCGTATGTTTCAGTAATAAATGTAAATTTTTTTATAGTCTCATGATAAGAAACAAAATTATAATATATATTTATTATTGCTTTAGTCCTTCTATATTTTAGTCTGCGAAAACGCTTTCTTCAAGCCCACGTTTTGGCTTACGGCTAGTTTTAGACAGTATAGCAGTTACATTCAAGCCCACATTCTGGCTTGCGACTACTTTTAAGCCCATGCAACGTCTCAACTTTAGTTTCTCAATCGCTTTCTTTTAAAGCCTTAATCCTATTCTAGTTTTTAGCAAATGCTGTCTTCTTTTTGTTACACCTTAAAACAAGCCCATATTTGGTATTGTATTAAGACTTTTTTTTTCTGTGAAGGTCTACCAACATTTATTTCCAAAAAAATAATACACGTTTTTGATGTATTTTTGTACGTGTAAATACGATGGCGTGGTTGGTTTCATCGTAGGAATTATTTAGAAAGAGCTAGAGGCGAAAGACCACTCAAAAACACCGTTTTTCGGCTCTAGTTCCTTCTAAACAGATCCTACGATGAAACCAACCACGCCATCGTATTTACACATACAAAAATAAATCAAAAACGTGTATTATTTTCTTGGAAATAAATGTTTGTAGAACTTAATGATTGAGATTTTTAACGTCATTTTTGCAATAAGGAAATCTAAATGTATGAACTGTGTTACAGAGCCCTCCCAAATAGCCATACACCCCTGAGGGCCAGGTGACTCAGCGGGAGGCTTATCGTTTTATTTATTGTCACTGTGAGTCGGGTCGAATGATCTTACTTGCTCAATTTGTGAAGGTCTATTAAAATTAATTCAGCAAAAGAAATACATAAATCCTGATATATTTTTCCTAGTAGAATTCTATGGCGCAATCGGATTCATCGTAATATTTTTCTATAAAGCGTTAAGTGTCCAAAAACCGAACTTTTCTGTAGTTTTCCGCTTCTGACGCTTTCTGGATAATTTTTATGATGAAACTGATTGTGC
>CAKNXH010001073.1:0-31044 GCA_932178445.1 Andricus quercusramuli
TTCAGTCCATTCCGAGGCTACTTTATTGTTTGTATTATTCATGTTTAGATTGTACTCCCAACTATCACCTGTATGCGCGAGATTTGTTTTGCGAGTCGAAATCATGTCCGAATTAAGCAGTGATTTGTCTCATGGTGGAGTCAATCAGTAACGTCAGTCCCACCAAAACTTCTGTTACTGGGGGGGGGGGGATAAGGACATGAGAAAGGAAGCCGAGAGTAAAAACAATCAATTCTCAACCTAACATAGAAGAGATAAATTTTCAGTTAGGAAAATTAATTTTCAACTAAAAGAAAAACGAACTTAAAACAAAACAGTTAAGGCCTTAACCCAATTTAAACCAAAAAATAACGAATTTTTATACCAAAATAGTAAAATCTTTAACCAATAAAATGAATTTTTAACAGAATAGTTAAATTTTCAGTTAGGAAAATGAATACATTTTTATACAAAAATATGTTGACATTTGTGTTAACTTGCAAACTACAAGGCGGCATATCAATATTTAGTACCAATGCATTCTATATTAATAATCCGTTTTTTTGTGTTTTTAAATTTGTACTTCTTGGCGCGCTTACTAGATGCTTCACTTCTTACGTTCAATCTTTTCTGTTTTCTATTTACTTTCTAAGTTTTCTATGTCTTCAACCATAGCTTTCATTGTATCAATCAGCTCTTTGCCTATTATGTCCTTCGTTAATTAATATAAACTCTAAATCTTTGGTTCGTTGCTGTCTTCGTTTTAAATTGCAGTTCTTCAGTTAGTTTAACCTCCGTTTTTTACGCAGGAGGTCAAACAATTTATTTATGTTTTGACGCAATTATAATGACATTCAAAAAATGAAATTATATTACATACCTCAACAATCTTATATCACAAAATTATTATTCTACGAAACAGGTAGTTTTGTATTTACGTCTATTTTTAATTACTTTCTAATGCCGTTTGAACTCGGATTGTTTAAAAAAAAATTTCAATTTTGTTACAATTGTTTTTCTGATTTTAGCTTATTTGAAGCTTTGAAAAAGACACAAAGCTGTGTCAAAACGTTTGATTGTATTGGCACTTTCATTAATTTCTGAAATAAAAGTTTTATTCTTGCGTGAGCGGGTGACCAACCAAATTTTTCCTTTTCTGTCTATTGAGAAATTTTTCACATCTTAATCACGTTCGAAGAAAGTTTGATCCTGTTAACAAATTTTATGTGAAGCAGGCATGGTTTACGCGCTCTATCAGCGCCTTTTTAGCTATGAAAGTAGCCGTTCACACAACAGGTGGAGCGACAGCGAATGCGCATGTGCGGGGTAAAATTATGATTATAATCGTACTCCGCACATGCGCATTCGCTGTCGCCCGTCTACAATTCTGGCCGCGTCAACCTAGCCTTAAATTCCACACGTGATAAACTTGTAAAGCATACCTTTGTTATATTAAATATTGTGTGAACAAAAGGAGGCAAACGTGTTTTTACTCTCGCGTGTTTGCAAAACTCACGCTGGAGTAAAAAGACTGAGTTTGCCTCCTAGGTACACAATGTTATACTACGGGAGTTCTACAAAAGTTCTGATAAGATGATTTATTGTCTTTGGATTGTCTTGTATAAAATTATGCTTTGAGAGTAAATCCCACAGTGAATTTGAGCATTGTGAATGTAAAGCTTACCACAGCAGGATTTGCCAAAGTCGAGCCGCACCAACTGGACCATGTAAGGTTCCAGAAGATTGACATACCACCAAGGCCTAAGCTCGGGCCTCGTCAAGGTGCAAGTTTGTGGTGAATAAATTTGACCGCTGCTTCCATCCACAGCCCGTTGTGGAATTCCGCCATCTGCACTGCTTGACTGCATCGGCGCCTTTCCACCAGCTACGTTCAGAACTGAAAGCAAAAAGGAGATCTATTGTAATTAAAGGATTTTCTCGATCCATCAGCACTCCTGAGAAAGAAACTAGGTAAACGAACTGGAAAGCATCTTAATGGGTATTGTCTTCTGCGGGAAATTGGCAACAGGAGACCATTAGAAACCATTTCATTATGCTCTTTTAGCTAATTTGTTTCGCCAACCAGCGTAGAAGATTTTCAAACTTTGTTTGTTTTTTCATAATATTGGTTTGATTGTTGTATGAGTGTACTTAGAAAGTTTACATTTCTACTCAGGATATTTATCAACAAAGGTAAATTAGGAACACATTTGGCATTTTTAGAAAAGACAATAACCGTCAGAAATTTGAACGTTTGAAACGTTTGGAAATTCGCTCTTTCGTCAATCCTAAAGTAAGGTAAAATCATTAGCATGTAGAATTTCTAGAGAGATTCACTTTCCAAAGTTTTGTGTTGATAAAATAATTGTCAGCAAGAAAAAAGAAGAAATCTGTGGTTTCTGATATATTTAGGAGTCATCCCCACTCGCTGATCCAAAATGCTTTTAAAACATGGGAAGTAGGGTAACTTTACACAAAAATAGGAAAATAATAAAAGAATAAATTCTTTAAAATAAAACTAATGTAGATACCATATTTAATTCAATATGAAACCCTTTAATTCCCTTAGATTTCAAGTCGAAATTTTCAACAAAATAGTTGAATTTTCAACCCAAAAAGATGAAATTTTTCGAGGATAGTTGAATTTTCAACAAAAATAGTATATTACACTACTAGGGCAGAAAGTGTGAGATTCCTGCATTGCGCGCCATGATGCCCGAGGCGAAGCCGAGGGCATCGCAGCGCGCAGTTCAGGGCTCTCACACTTTCTGCCCGTGTGGTGTATACTGCTTTTCTTTATAGCCGGTCGAAAGTACGGAGAAAAATAATAAATGTATTGCATCGAAAATAAAATAATGATGCCTGCCCCCGACATTTGCGGCACGAGCGAAGCGAGTGCTGCTGGTCGGGGGGGCAGACATCAAATAAAAATAAACCAATGTAGACAATTGAACATTTATTTTTAAACAATTTCTCAAGCTAACAAATATGAAAATTTTTAAATTTAATAAACATGTATTTTTTTAAATAACAAAACATGAAAATTTCTCAAGTTAACTGAGCATAAAAGTTTTCCAATTTAACTAACATGAACATTAATTTAAATTTAACAAATATAAATTAATTGAAATTAAATAAACATAAAATACATTCAAATTAAACAAAAGACAGTTAATAACAAACCATGGTTACTAACAAATGAATAATGTCAGTCGGGGTAATGAAACCAGTTTCACGTCTCAATACAAATCAAAAAAATTTTTGCTCCCGCTATTACAGAGGGCGTGCGTGCAGCATTACCGATGCACAAATCATTAACTTTCTGCCCTGAAATAGGCGCAAAAGTTGCGTACTTTCGACCGAGGTATAAAGAAAAGTTCATTTTCAACCAAGAAAGATCACTTTTCTACCATAAAAGAGGAATTAATAACCGAAAAGCAGAAACTTTTAGGAACACAGTAGAATTTTCGAACAAAAAATATGATTGACAAAATAGATTATTTGTCAACCTTCAAAGATGCATTTTCAACCAGGCGGTCGAATTTTCGAACAAAAAAGATGACATTAACAAATTAGTTGTATCTTCAACAAGTAACTAAACTTTCAACAAAGAAGTTTAATTTTTAACCAAATCGTTGAATCTTCAACCAAAGAGATGAATTTTCAACAAGCAACATTTATTTGTTTCCCAAAAAGACAATTTTTCAACAAAATACATAAATTATTACCAAATAATTTAATTTTCCAATGTATAAAGGATACATTTTCAACCAAAGAGGTGAATCTTTAAATAAACGAATTTTTAACAGAGTACTTATAATCCAAAAAGAGAAATTATCTAAAATATGTGAATTTTCAACCCGAAAACATGGATTTTCAACAAAAAAGTTCATTTACAACCAAATAGTTAAATTTTCAAGTAAATTGATCAATCTTCAACAAACGAGAAAAGAATGAATTGTGTACAAACCAAAACAGATTATTTTTGAATGAAACAATTGCATTTTCAATCAAAAAGGATAAATCTTCAACAAACTACAGGAATTTTTAACCGAACAGTTGAATTTTTATCTAGGAAAGATCAATTTCTAATAAAAAATATCAATTTACAGCCAAAAAGGGAATAGTTACATATTCAATTGAAAAAAATACTTTTCAACGAAAAGAAGCGAAATTCAAAAAATTATTCTTTCAACGTAAGAGATAAATTTGATACTAAAATCATGAATATTCAATAAAAAGCATGCGTTTCCAACAAAAGAGGTTTGTATTTAACCATGTAGTTTAATTTTCAACCAAAAAGATGATTTTTCAACAAAATAGTTAAATTTTCAACTAAAAAGATAAATTCAAACAAAGTAGTTAAATTTTCGACCAAAGAGATAAATCTTCAACTAAAATAATTCTATGCCTTTTTCAAATTTTTTCCAGGGCAATTTACAAAAACGCAGAGCTGACACTGGCAGTCCCATTTCAGAAAAATTAGAGACTGTTAGGGGAAGAGAATAATATAATTATTAACGAAGAATAATTACATGAAATGTTTCCATGGATTTCATATTAGAAATACCTGTTACTGAATTATTCCATTTAAAGGATAATATTGAAATTTCTGAACTCATTTGACATTAAAAATATTTCTAATTGTGATTCTTTCTAGATAGATAGATAAATAGTTTATTTCAGCCGTGAGGCATAGGAAATGGAGATCGGTATATACATCACTAAATCCCACACATACATGTCTTCATTCCTTCACTCTCTTTCTGTTCATACAATATTATTGTCTATTAAGATCTTTCATACTGATTTAAACTAAAATAGAGAAATAGAGGCACAAAACTAGAAAAAAAAAAATATTGAAATGTCCCGCGGACTCTCGACTTATACCTATTGCAACTCTATCTTATATTTTAATTGTTTCCAGTCTAGCTCTTCTCTCTCTATCCATTCTCTCTCTCTCCTTTATAATCTTTCTCCCTACCTCTAGTTTGGCGTCATCATTCGGATTGTCGCTCATTAATCTATTAATTACTGTTTTACAATCCGTCCCTAATTTTTTAGACCAATCTTTTGCTATTTCACAATCCTTAATATGGTGTTCCCACATATCGCAATCTTTATCACAGAACACACATCTTCCTTCCTCGTCGTTTAGCCAATACTTATTATAATTTTCACAATTTCCGCACCTTATTTTACTTATAATATTGATCGTATCACTATTTGAAACTCCCGCCAGATACCGTGGCAACCCCGGGCCTTCCTCTCTTCCTCTCTTTCTTTATATCTTTTATTATATTTTGACTCAGTAATTCTGTTATACTCAAGTTGTTTTTGTACTTCTTTTTCTTTTATGAGGTTCTTAGTCTTCATATCTACGCTTTCTCTTAAAATATTATCTACTTCTATTACTCCAAACCCGTTTCTGTTATAAAACTTTTTTCTTCCCAAACTATAACGGTCCCCTCTTTCTTTTTCACATTTCTCCAACCAACAGTTATATACCAACTCTCCTACTGGATTTGCCCTTATTTTTTCCTCAAATTTAACTGCTCTCAGTTCCCAACCAACTTTTAATGATGTTAACTTAGTCTCTGTCATTATCAGGTACCTTGGTGTACAAAATTCTAACTTTAGCACCCACCTTATGTAATCTAAAAATACTTTTTCGAGCTCTTTTCTTTCCCCCCACCCCCAAATTTCCGACCCATACGCCATTATACTCTCTACGAGCGCCCTAAACAATGATAATCTTCTTTTGAAGTCTCCTTTACAGCAGTTTCCTCGCAGCCCCCACACAAGTTTCGCCGCCACTCTTCCTTTTGCCCAAAGTTCTTTTATATGATCCTCGTAATTTGCTTTCCTATTAAACGTGAAACCCAAATATTTGAAATATTTTACTTCTTCTATTGTATCTTTTCCCCATTTCCATATTTCCTGTTTTTCCCTACCCTTTTTATTAAACACTAATACTTTGGTTTTTTCCACGTTTAATATCAGGTCTCTTTTCTTCAAAAACATTCTAAGGCTTGCCACCATATCCTCAAGTGCTTCTCTATTTCCAGCCAACATTACAATGTCGTCAGCATATTCTAAGGTCCATATTCTCATATTTCTTATTTTTAACCCTCCTATACCTCTTATTTCTAATACTCTCTCTAGTTCCGCTATATATAAATTAAACAGAAGTGGGCTCAGACCACAGCCCTGCCTTACTCCAGACTTCGTCACGAAAGCCTCCGACATGCCGTTGCTACCCCTCACTTGTACTCTGGTCGTTTCATAGATCAGCTCCAATCTTCTTATCAGGTTTTATTCTATCTTCATATCTCTTAGAATCTTCCACAGTTTTTCTCTGTTAACGGTATCGAACGCTGCCCTCAGGTCTACGAACACGGCATACAGTCTATCATCCTTCCTCGAAGTAACTCTTTGCGCTAGATGATTGAGAATAAAAATATTGTTCATCGTGGATCTTTTCTCTCTGAACCCAGCTTGGTTTTCCGGTATCAAGTTTTTTCTCACTACTTCCGCTTCTAATTTTCTTCTTAGTATTTCAGTGTAGATTTTGTAAGCTGAAGGTAGCAGTGATATGCCTCTGTAGTTATTTACATTGTTCCTGTCCCCTTTTTTAAATAAGGGAACAAGGATACTGCATTTCCAATCTTCTGGGATTCTTCCCCTTTTCCAAACTTCTCTTATCAAATCCACCAGTCTTCTCCACATATCAGATCCTCCATATTTCCAAGCTTCGTTTGGGATACCATCAATTCCCTTGGCCTTCTTTAGCTTTAGTTTCGCCACTGCCTCTCGTATCTCTTCTTCGCTTACGGTCTCAAGTGCCTCCGATCTCACTCTGCCCGTATTACTCTCTTGCTTCCCTTCTTCTTCTCCACCATGCAGTAAAGTCATAAAATGTCTCTTCCATTCTCCATTCTCGATACCGTTTTCGACTGTTTCTCTTCTTTTCCTTCTCTTGTTTATAAATTTCCATACATCAGATTCTGTTCTCAAACTTCTTAACTCAGCTTCTTCTTCTTTTTTCTTCTGTTTTTCTTTCGCCTTGAATTCTTCCTTCACTTTTCTTCTCTGCTGCAGCAATTCTTCTCTTCTTATCCTGCCCTTTCTCCATTTCATGTACGTTCTTCTTAGCTTCCTCTTCATTCTAGTATATCTGCGGTCCCACCATCTCTTGTTACCCAGCTTCCATATCTTAGGATAATATTCCTTTTTCACCAACGCATTCTTAACTATTTCTTTTAGCTTCTCCCACTTTTCTTCTATTGTCACTTCTTGTATGCCGGGGTCTTCCTCTGGTATATTTGTCTCGTACGTATATTTGCTTCTCGCCTCTTGGTTCCACACTATGGTCTCTTTCTTCAACTTCTTCGGTGTCGTTCTTCTTCTCCATTCTTCATTCTCCTCCCCGACTAGTATTCGCAGGGGCATGTGGTCCGATTCCACTCTTACATCAACGTTGAAATTCACAATTTGTTCTATACATTGCGCGTTAACAATCACATAGTCGATGACCGTACACCCTCTCGCTCCCACATACGTATATTCGCCTTCAGGATCATACCCCTCCGACCCATTTAAAATTATCCAACCTTTGTTCTGCAAATTGTTTACTAATTCCCTCCCTTCGTTACTCATCCCCTTATCCTTGCTTTTCCTTACCATGTCACACATATCCCCTCCCTCGCACGTACTTATACACCCTCCCAATTCCGCGATTCTTATGTTAAAGTCTCCTCCCATAATGCATAATCGTTCCTCCCTTGGGTCTTCTTCCCTTGATAAAAATTCGTTAACCATTTTTAAATCTCCTGAATTGTAAACTGACCAAACTTTGTATACGTTACCTTTATATTCCAATTCAGACAGAATTAGTCCTTCTCTCCAAACTTTACTTATATTTACAGCTTTTTCGAATTTAGCTTTCTTAATTCCTATTATCATACCCCCTTTCGCTCTTCCTCTATTCTTTTCCCTTCTTGCATCGCATCTTTCCCAAACATGTGTTGTCGGTAGTTTAATTTTTAATTGTTCCCAATCTTTCTCCTCCACCCAAGTCTCCGTTAAACTTATGAAATCAAACCTCTCTATATATTCCCAAAAATCTCTATCTTTGTTCCATATACCCGCTACATTCCAAAATAAAGCTTGCCACCCATTCGGTACATTTGTTGCTGCAAATTCTACCTTTCTACCCCTCCCTCCCCTTTCTTCTTTTCAACTTTACTTTTGCTCTTTTTCCTTTTCTTCTTTCCCTCTGACCATTCCCTTTTACTTAAAAATTTGTATTAGCATTCTCATCGCCCCTCTCCCCTTCGCCTTTCACATCTTCCCATTTTTTCCAATCCCCTTCAATTTGAACTTTGCCAAGACCCGCCTTCACATTCATCCCTTTTTCTTTTTGACTTTTCACCCAGCGACTAATTTTCTCTTGCGTTTTTCTCTCGTCATACGAAAGGTCCTGCTCTATAAAAATTGTACTTCCCTTTAGCTTGGCCTTGTTCTTCATGATTTCTTTCTTACTTTCCGCTGTCGCGCACTTCGCTACTACCACTGGCCCCGCTTTCCACGCTACCGTGAAAGTAACCCTCACCCCCAATCTATCGTTAATAAATTCGCTTATCCATTTTTTGACATCTCCTTCTGCCACTTTCGCGCCCTTCAATACAATATTTTCTCGTCTACTCTCTCTGTCTCTGTTCGCGATCAGTCTTTTCACCATCCCTACCTCTCTCTCACTTAGGCAGCTAGCAGCCGAGTTCAGGCTCCACTCGGATCCCGCTGTCCCACTCTGCCTTCCTTCCCACTCCTCCCCCCTTTCGCTACTCTCGCTCGTCGAACCCGAGCTGCCCTGTAGGCCACCGCCACCCCTGACCGCGGCGATTTCAATCGCTTTCAATGCCTCCTCCATTTTTATCATTTTCCCTTCTAGCTCTTTCATTCTGACTTCTTTTTCAATATCTTTAGCTCTTAGTTCTTCGATTAATTTACTCATAGCGCATTTCTCTTCATTTAATTTCCCTACAGAGGTGCTGGAACCCCCAAATGACACCCTTTTCATATTTAATTTCCGTTGCTTCGGGTCGCCGACCGCGCTTCCTTTCTCTCCCCTCCCACCCCTACCCGCCATGACGCACGTTCAAGCTTCCAACCACGCTTCCTAACCTCGAATAATGACGCCAAACTTCGCTTACCTTTCTTTTCTCAGCTTTTGCTCATCCACACTTTCCTTATTTCTCCACGCACTCTCCACACCTTATTAAATGAAAAACTCGGCTTTTCGTATTACAAAATCATCTATGCTAACCACAATTCGCTTAAAATAACAGAGCTGTTTTACGCACGACCGTACACCATCACGCCCTCTACCGATCTCGTGATTCTTTCTAAATAAGCAAATTTGCAAATTCTCTGTAAAGCCGAAAGCGTCACTAACTACAGTAAAATTAATCAATTTTTTTGAAAGATAACATTAATTTTTAAGTATTTCCAAAACCCAAATTTATCAATTTAAATCATTTAACAAATAAATAAAATCGGCGAACGTTCCATAACTGATTAATTAATTATAACGTTTCTTCTGGTTTTGTAAATGTCAAATCTGAAAATTTTGTGTATTGATATTTGTCGCTTTTGAATATGATTAATTCAAATGTTTTTGATCTGAAATAATTCCATTTTGAACCTTATCAATTTGAAATCGATCAATAATTAAGGCTTTTGTTTGAAAGTTGTAGGAAGTTGAATGGATCAAATTTGAAACCAGGCATATTTTTATTCACATTCAATTATTTAATTTTGAAAACTTGAAAGCTTTTAATTAAACATTGCTAAATTTCATACGCTTTCAATTTCAAACTATTAAATTTAGAACACTTTCAACTTAAAATTGCTAATGCTTTCAATTTGAGAATATGATTTAAGTAATATTGTCTAATTTTTAATATTTGAGTTTGAATGTATGTTTGTATGTGGGAGGTACATTAAAAAAATGATATCTCGAAAGTCGACGGAAAAAGGTGGTATCTGTGTTATGTAGAGCAAAAGGTGATATCCAGAGAGGGTATAAGGAACAAGGTGATAGGTGATATCAGGGGGTGGATGGAGGGAAAAAGGTCTTTCATAGTTTTAACATTAAACATTTTTTTTATTTGACCATATCAAGATTAGGGAGCGTTCATGAATTACGTGAGGTTTTAAAAAGTGGAGGGATCAGCCGAATCTTATGCTTATGATATGCTCATCACACAGCGGCGTCGTTGGAAATTAGTATTTTTTGAAATTATTAAAGAGAGATTTGTTTTCCGTTTCTAAAGGTAAAGTTTCATAGCCACTTATACATATTTTCCATATTTTCAATATAATTCTTACAATTGTACATTTTTTTAATCACATAGTTTGGCACTTAAAAAGGTCGTAAGTACTGGAAATGTTGGAAAGAAAAATAGGCATGGTCAACGGCATAAGGAAGGGAAACTCGGATAAGGTTGGGG
The DNA here is from genome assembly GCA_932178445.1 of Andricus quercusramuli. Classification (NCBI taxonomy): domain Eukaryota; kingdom Metazoa; phylum Arthropoda; class Insecta; order Hymenoptera; family Cynipidae; genus Andricus; species Andricus quercusramuli. The sequence continues at coordinate 10,494 of CAKNXH010001073.1, forward strand.
CAAAGTGGCATAAGTTTGGGGTAAAGTGGTATAACGTTGGGGCAAACAACTATAATAATGTTCGGCGGCTTTGACAAGGCCATGTGATAGCTGTGGTTATGGATATATGATTGAGGAGGGGGGGGGCTTGAGATGGTATCACGTAGTGAAGGTATTGTTGGATGGTAGGGGGTGGTTGGGGAAGAGGGAGACTTGGGTAGAAGTAGGAGGTGGGTAATATTGTAGATGTAGCATGACCGAGGGTAATGTGGCAAAGGTGGTAATGTGGCCCCCGGGGTAATGTTGGCCCCTTTGATGTTTGCAATACGTTATGGATTTGTTTTTCTATAACAAAAGTTATCTCATGTATGTTATGCTTGTTGGTGTTATGACTCCCACTGCCTTATTTTCATCGAGATCCGGTGAAGTAGGTCATTATTGCTTTCGCAATAGGAGTTCAGAAGTTGGAGTTGCGGAAGAACTCCCGTTGGGGCGAATAGGGAACGATTGCGAGAAAAGTTGATACAGCAAAGAACATACATTCATGGAGAAGCTGGCGGCCTTGCGGTAGTTTTACTGTACCGTAACGTGAGAATTTTATTGGCGTTCTCTGTCAACTTGGCCGTGAAAGAGAGAAACCCTTGAAACCGACAACATACGTGTAAAGCAGGTTCTCGATCGGTCAATGTCCCACAGCTGTTTGTTTGGTTCAAGAAATCGATCAATGAACGTTCTCCGAATTTATTGCCACAGATGTTTCTGCTTTCCTTATTCTTCCCCATCTGCTCGCCGATAGTAAGATTTGATTTTATGTAGGTGCATGTCCGGTAAGAAGGCTTAAATAGAATAAGATTGAAAATTTCTGATTCTAACGTAAAAGCCGAGGTAATTCTATTATTTTTAATACCTGATTTTCTCTTTAGGCTTCAATGTACAAAAATAGAATAGGTTATCTCAAAAATGTAATCTCCGGCTATTCATATAGCTTTAATGACATCTCTCGTATTCCGTAAAGCAGGATAGATTTGATGAGTATTGAATTCACTCTAATTCTTTCAATAAATGTGCGCCTAAAATTGTTTGAATTATCCATTTTGGAATATAAGCTAGGAAGGGTCTATTTAAATGAATTCAAGTTTGCACTTCGGAGAGATCAAGTGATTTGAATTCAAGAAATTTACATTGGATTTATATGTAATGTATTATTCTCAATTTCAATATAATGAACTGAATTGAGTGTAATACATTTTGTGATACCTGAATTCCAAATATAATTTATGTGTTTTTAAAAAATCAGTTATATTAAATAAATTGAAATTTTGAATTCAATGTAGATGAAATAAATTGTAATATGACTTTAATAATTGTACATGTATAGTAATCTTTAATAATTTACTAATTGTGAATAAATTGTATGTACATTAGAAATTATATTTTTCAAAGTGTATTGACAGGAATAGCAGTTGCTTCTTTCTAATACTGTTTCTGATACAAGAGAACGAAGGGAAAATCAGGTATTCACAGAAATTGCATTTTTCAATCCCATTCTATTCAAGCCTTCTTGCCGGGTGACCTACTTTTTTCTTGAGGGAAAGAAAGAAGGAATTGGAATAAAGAAGGCCTGTTCGAATAAACGAACAAAGAAAGTAAAAGAATTTTAAAAAAAGAAAGGGACTCGGGAAGGGACGATTTTAAAGACATTTTTGCGCAGTGAAATCTATTGTTTCTTCTCCAATGCCAATTCCTTAACGGGAATCGTGACAGTAATGTGCACGTATATATTTTCGAAGTAACATCCTGTCACGTTCACAGGCAAAGAGAGGTATCCTAAATCAAGCCTTCATAAGTACACCGAGCAATATGGCGTTCGCGACTTCCTATTGTAGGTACCTATATTGAATGTGCAGAGAATATAGAAGAATATTCAAAATGTAAAAAAAAATAAGCAGTGCTACGCCAACAGACTTAATGACTCTTGAGTCATGAGGACTACTTTCAGAAGCATTTCCATCTGAAAGAGATGACTGCCAAATATGCTTGTGAAATTGCTAAAAAAATGTAATATCACGTTAGACAGTTAGACATAAGATATTCAGTGGAGAGAAAAGTTTTAATAATGAGCAACTTCCTCTCAGTTTGTTCCTAATACTTTTTCTGCAAATCATTGTATGGTGGGTTCTAACAGAATGCTCGCGTTAGGAGCATGACATTTTTTAAGCTAATGCAAAAAAAGGATTCTATTTTTAAATTAAAGTAGAAGTACTGTTTTGATATTTTGTTACTATTTGATGGAATTTCTAATGAAAACCATTTTATTCCATCACCAGGTTTTTTTCAAAGCAATATTTAAAAAATTCTAGATCTCACACTAATAAATTCTAGATTCCAGACAAATTAGAGATTTTTAGACTTTTTAAACTGATACTTGAACTCTGATTTCAAGTATTTTCAAAGATAAAGAAACAATCTTTGAAATTTAGGACTTTCAGATCAAAGTTCATTCTCATTTTTTTAGATCCAATTCAAGTTTCAATGAATTATGAAAATCCTATAAGTAATTGAAATTTCAGTATACTTAAAGGCAATATTTAAAGTTCCGTGTGTTTAATTCAAATATATCAATTCCAACAAAATGTTACAATTTTCTCCCAACACGATAACTTTAATTTTGAATTATATTTGAAATCCCATGAATATCTACTATTTTAGCTTCCGAAAATTCCGGATGTCCATATCTTAATTATCTTAAAACTTTAGAATTCCTCGGCTTTAAAATATTTTGTTCTCAAATTTAAAACTTGTCAACTCGAACCGCTTCTGCTTGAATTATTATTATACACGATGAATGCTTTCATTTGCAATTTTATTGTTGATTCTTCAAGCCGTTCGCACTCAAATATTGTTTCATTATAAATGGTCCCATTGTTCAATTATAAATTATTCAATCACAAACTATTCAATTTTTTATATTTCAAATTCAAATTTCTTGACTATTAAGGCTTTACTTTTGTAAGAGTGAAAATTTATACGATTTAAATTTGAAACTGAACATCTTTTAGAAAAAAGTTGACTTTTAAACCAGAAAAGCTGAATTTTCAAGCAAAGAGGTGACTCTTTAAAAACAAGGAATTCTTAACAAAGTGGTTTAACTTTCAACCGAGTAGCCGAATTTCCAGGCAAAACAGATGAATTTTCAACGAAAAAGTTAATTTTGTAGTAATGAGTTTAATGTTTAAATAAATAATTTGATTTTTAACCAAACAGTTGAATTTTCTACCAGAATAGTTACTTTTTCAACGAAAAATATGACCTTCCAAAAGAAGACAATTTTCCAACAAATAGTTTCATTTCCTACCAAACTGTTAAATTTTCCAGGCAAAGCGACTAGTTAATGAAATATTTTCTTTCGCAATCAAAAACAGTTAAATTTAACCAAGAAGGACGATTTTTCAACAAAATACTTGTATCCTCAATCAAAACAGATTAATTTTCAACCACATAGTCGCATTTTCAACCAAAAAGGATAAATTTTCTACCAAGATTAATATTCTATCAAAAAAGACGACTGTTCAAGAACTAAAAAATATAAATTTTTAACCAAATATTCTAATTTTCGACTAAAAGATATAAATTTTGAACCAAAAAGTAAATAATTAAATTTGCAATTAACAAAAAGCTATTTCTTATCAGAGCGATGAATTTTCAATCAACAAAATGAATGATTAACAAGGTAGTTCAATTTTCAAGCAATTATTTAAATTTTTGACAAAAAAAGATGACTAACAAAATGTTTCGATTTCTAACGAAATAATGGAATTTCTAACTTAATGAGATGAATTCCGAACCAAAAATACAATAATAGACTTTTCAACAGCAAAAAATTTAATTTTAACCGAAAATAATTGGATTTTCTTAATGAATTCTATCTCTATCAGTTCGGTTCTCTCTTATGATAAAAAAATAAGTACAATACATAGGGGGTTGTGACATTCGTAATTTTCTCGATTGCAATATTACAATTTACTTAAAAAACATATTTTTTTATTTTTTAATGATACTTAACGATTTCAATCGTAAATAAAATAAAAGTAGCACAAGTGGCTTAAAGGCACAATAAAGAATTATAAATTATGAGGAAATGGAATGCACTTCCCGCATCAAAAATAAAATCAATGACCATTCCCGGATTCACCTAGATTTTTTTCAGTTCCCAAGCAATCCCCAGATTTCCATAAATTCCTGCACAGTAGACACCCTGTCGAGAAAGAAAGTAAAAAGGGGAACAGGGGGAATAGTTTGAAGTCTGAAGATATTTTAAGACGGGGAAAAAAGACAAACTCTCTAAAAAAGGGGAAAAGAGGGGAATAGGGGGAAGAGTTTGAAGTCAGAGATATGAGAGTGATTTCCAAACCCATTAAATTATTATTGAACTGTACCGTTGCAGTAAAGTTCTTAAACAAAATTATACGTTAAAGATACTTTTCCGCGTCGCCGTAGAATCATACGATTAAAAGAATAAAGACCCCTCAAAGTACGTGACACGTGTATATTGTGCTCGGACAATTAGGCCGGAGACCATTAAATAAATCCAGCAGACTCAGCGAAAGCATCAGACTCTAACTTGAAAGACTAGAATAAGCTAGGAGAGCAATAAAAATCAATTAAGCCCCACTTGAGGAAGCATGAAAGGAAACACGCTTTAGTGAAGATCACCCTTTTTGCACCTGGAATTACTTCCTCAAAATTAGCGGGTAATTAAATGAACCAAGTAATTACTTGTAAATTAAGTTATACAAGTAGCCACTTGTCAATTAAATCAAATAAATAACTAAGCAGTTTAGATAAATATTTAATGGTGATTCAACCGACGGCAACAGGAGCCGGTTTTCCGCAGTTTTCTTCTCCATTGGCCAAACGTTCATGCAAATGAGAGTACTTCTAATAAAGTCGGTGAATGTACTCATGCTAAAGGACTTAAATGATACTTTAGTAGCGAGGGACTTGAATGGAGACCAGTCCAACAAAACAATAATAATGGCGAATGAATGACTCAAATTATTTTAGTCAGATATAATAAGACCATAATGAAGATACTTAATTTTAGAAAGTGATTGCGTTTTACTTCGTTCTTTTCAATCTTCTTTTATTGATAGTTTGAGAATGGCTTCTAATTAGAAAGATTACATTGCAATTTTTACGCTCGAGTCGAGCCAAGCCCTACGTATATTTTAGATTATATAGGAGAATGCAAAATTCAGTGGAATTCCTTATTGCATTTTTTTTCATTGAACAAGGACGTTCAACTCTGATGGGATTGGGATAAAAAATATGACTGTAGCAGATGGCAATTACCAATTGGTAATAATGCCCACTTCCTCTGAGAAGATACTTTTATGATGGACATAACTCAGATGGGCAAAAAATATAAACACATAGCAGAATATTCTGTTCTATAAATCACTTTATCAAGCTTTAGATCTTTTACTCCTAAACTCGGGTATTATGTACATTTTTTCATTTTATTAGAACCTTCTCTCACAAGACCTATAATTTGCACTATTGTTGAGATTTCTTACTTTAAGATTCAAAAACACATCGATTTGAAATGATTATAAATTACTACGATTCCAATCTGAAACAAAGTGTGGCCACTCAAGGACTCATAAAATTTTCCAATTCAAGCCTTCAAAATAAAACATTTATTATTCGAAGTATTCATAGAAGAATATCTAAATCTCTTTTGATTAAGGATTCATCTATTTTGGGAGGATTCTATTTTGGGGAGAAAATTCAACTTTTTTTCTTGATAATTCGTTTTTTTCTTCAAAACTAACCGATTTTGTGAAAAATTGATGTATTGTGTTGAAAATTCGTCTTTTTTTATAGAACATTAATCTTCTTTGTGAAAAATTCATCTTTTTGGTTCATAATGTAACTAAGCGTTTGGTTAAAAATTAATATTTTTTTGTTGAAAATTGAGCTACTTATTTAAAAGTGGAACTACTTTATTAAAACTAATTTTTTTACAATTCAACTCTTTGGTTGAAAATTGTAATTTTTGGTTGAGGATTCAACTATTTGGTCAAAAAATCGTCTTTTTTAGTTGACTTCAACTTTAAAAAATTAATTGCTCCAACCTAAAATTTGACGATTCCATTTTCGGTTCAAAAAATATCTTTTTTAGTTGAAATTTCAAGTATCTAGTTAAAAAATTCATCCTTCTTGCTTGAAAATAAACTTTCTTGTTAAAAATGCAGGTGTCTTGTACAAAAAAATCGTGCCTTTGACTTGAAAATTTAACTGTTTTCGGTTCCATTTCAATCTTTGTTGTTTGATAATTCGAACATTTTTTTGGAAATGCATCTTGTAGGTTGGAAATTCAACTATTTTGATAACCATATTTTGTGAAAAATTCGTCCTTTTCGATTACCAATTGATCTTTTATAGTAGAAAAGTCATCATTCATGGTTGAAAATTCATGTGACTTCAAAAAAATTCACCTTTCTGACAGGAAAATTTAATTATTTGTTTAAAAGTGAAACTATTTCGTTATAATTTTAATGCAACTGCTCGGTTAAAATTTAGTTTATTCTTGTTAAAGATTCGTAATTTTGGATTAAAAAGTCATTTCGTTTGGTAGATCTTTTTTTTTTCGAAAATTCAACTATTGTTTTGAAAATGCAATATAAATTTCAACTTGTAATCTTAGGAATTCAAAGTGTTTTATATTAAATTCAATATAGTATTTACATTAATTTTATTTGAAAGATTTATTCCCTTATTATTCCGCTTTTTTCTTGGAAAAACATTCTATTTCCTCTGTTTACAAAGAATTTTAAGCTACGTTACTTTTTGGACCGTGGGGGAGGAGGTGAAAATAGTCAAAAATTGGTAACGTAGTTCATCGACGGCCCCTAATACACTCAAGTCACAATATAAGACTGGTTTCGGGCATGGCTTGCCTCGGCCTTGATCATAAATCGGGGGAATCCAAATGTCAAAGGCACGGCCGCATAAGTCATTCATGTTGGTTTTGGACGCATGACGCAACCTGATTCAACTAATGCGCTGACAGTATGGCCCTCCAACTGTTTGTCACGCTTGACTGAGCACATCCACCCTTTCGGCCCCGCGGCTCCTCTCATCTCGAAACTGCGGATGCCACCTGTTTCTCTGTGTAACAGTGATTGGCAGAGACTGATTGATTATTATCAGCCAATAAACAATTTTCTCTACATTCGCAGGCAACAAAAAAGTAGTGAAAAGAAAGAGCAAAGAGCTAGGAGGATTTGGATGCATTTTCCGTGAAGCTTGTTCGACTATAGAAAATGATAATACCTTGAAAAGGGGAGGACCTGTTTCGGATATTTCAATCTCGCGCTCTGTTTATTGCTCACTTGACATTATTGTGTCGTGCTCCTAAACACCGAAGAGACAGTGCTTAATCGCCGAAGCGCGTCCGTTTCGCGGACTCGTGTAATGCTGCTCTCCACGACCCACTTCCGCCTTCGAAGCGCCAGTCACTTCGTTTAAAACCCGCCAGCTGACCATCGTTCTACGCAAATGTGCATTCAACATTCAGCATTCAGCATTCTGGATTTGGCCGAATTTACGGGTCAACATTTTATGCTAACGTATGTATGAAATCAGTGCACTACACTGCATGATGCCGTTTCTGTAGGCATATACGTGTAAAAGACACGTTTTACCAATCCGCCGCAGTAGAACTAGAATTTATAAATACGTATGCAATGGGGTTTCACGATCACGGAAAGTGGGACTTCACAGTTGCAATTTTAACTCTAATAGTTTATCGATAAATTCAATACAGGCTCACAGACAAAATTTAGGGTGCGAAATGTTGCAGGCAATCGATCAAGTAGGATAAAAACGAATTGGGCACTTCAAATTGAGGTAAAGTTTCCGTAGTGAATCGCAGATATCTCCGGCGGACCCTGGACATTTTTTAATTTTGCAAGACTTTTTCTGGTCGCTTGGTGAATCCCAGTCCACTTCTGAACACTAATTTTTACCAATAAATAATAATAGGTCCATTTTTTAACCTGAAGATATTTAAAGGGAAGAACCAAATTTTTTCAGATAAGAAAAAAGAACCACAGAAAAAACTTGGTGCACAAAATGTTGCAGGTAATCGGACAAGTAGGATGAAAGCGAGGTAGGTACTCTAAAACTGAGGTAAAGTTTCCGTGTTGAATCACAGATATCTCCGGCGGACACCGCTAGAGGCAGCACGTTACAGGCATGTAACCACGGAAAGTTTACCTCAGCTTGGAGTAATCAGCTGAATATTACCTTGCTTCAACGATTACATGCAACATTTCGTGCCCCCTGTTTATTCTGTGACTACGAATATTAGTAGCGGTCCACAAAGTATGTTACCAATTTTGGGTTATTTTTTCCGCCCCCCCCCCCCCATTTCTTCTCGTTGACGACCGTAGTTTTGTTTCAAAATAGAGGAAATCGGGTATTTTCTTAAACAAACCAGATTTTCTACCAAAACGTAGTCGAACTTTTTAGCGAACGGTAAAATTATCTAGCCGAAAGATATATTTTATCGAAGACAGGTTAATTTTTAACAAAAAAAAAGTTCATTTTCAACCAAGAAAAATGGATTCTGAACCAACGAAAATGACTTTTCTACCTTCAGATATGAATTTTGCAGTCCAAAAGAATGAATTCTGAACACTTTTCAATAAAACTGTTAAGCTTTTATCGAAAAATGAAATAGTTGCATTTTTAACTAAAAAAGGTACCTATTTTTTGAAGCAAAAATGGAATCGTCAAATTTTCAGTTAGAAAAATTAATTTAAGAAAAAAAACGAATTTTTAACTAATTGAAACCAAATAGTTGAATTTTTGAGACAAAAAAAAACGAATTTTTAGGTGACAGTTGAATTTTCATTGCGAAAGTTCAATTTCCGAGAATAAAGTTCAGTTTTAGCCAAGATTTAGTTGAATTCTCAATCAAATAGATGAATTTTCAACTGAGTAGATTAACTTTCTACCTGAGTAGGCTGAATTCAATGAAAAAAGATGGAATTTTAACAAAACACTTGACTTTTTGGTTTTTCAATAAATTACAAATTACTTTTGAACCAGAATAGAAGAATTTTCAACAAGGAACTTACTTTCCAATCAAGAAAGATGTATTTTCAACGAAGTAGTTGAATTTTCAAATAAGAAAGATAAATTTTCAACCAAAAATGGAATCATTCAAATTTTAGTTTTAAAAAGTAATTTTCAACAACAAATAAAAACGAATTTCCAAACAGTTGAATTCAAATAAGAAAGGAGAATTTTTAACAAAATAGTTGAATCCTCAAACAAAATGATGAATTACCAAAAAAACAAGATTAATTTTATACGCAAAATAGATGAAATTTCAACAAAATACATGGATTTTCCACGAAACAGTTGTATTTTCAGCTAATGAATGAAAATTGAATTTTCAGACAAAAAAATATTTAAAAAAAAAAAAAACTTTTCCATAAAATAGAAGTTGAAATAGTTTATTATTCTACCGCAATAGTTTATTTTAATCCAAAAATTATAAAGTTCAAAAAAAAAAATTGATTTCCAACCAAATAGTTGAATTTTCTACCAAATTGTTGAACTTTCAAGCCAAAAAGACGGAAATTTTCAGTAATACAGTTGAATTTTCTACAAAAAAAGGTTTTAATTTGAAAAAGACGAATTTTCAACAAAATACATGAATTTCCAAAAAACAATTTTCAGCATAATATTTAAATTTTCCACCAAAGAGACGAATTTTAATTTAAAATAATGAATCTACTACCAAAAAAGAGTTCAAAATTAAACCAAATAGTCGGATTTTCGACCAAAAATTTGATTTTTTGATCAAGAAGATTCATTTTCTATGAAACAGGACGAATTATTATGTAATCACATATACTGAAAAAAGGACAAAACAATTAGTGACATTCAGAAAAAGCAATAAAAAAAGTCTCAGAGGTTGAATTTTTAAAGTTCACTTTTAAATCCAAAAAGATGAATTTTCAACCTAGAAATATGATTTTTCAAATGAATAGCGCAACTTTCAATTTAAAGAGACCAATTTTTAACCAAGTAGTCGAATTTTCAGACGCCAGTTGAATTTTTAACCCAGAACTTTTCTAAGAAAAAAGATAAATTTTTAATCCAAAAAAGATTAATTTTGAATTCAAAAATGCGAATTATAAATAAAGTAGTTGAATTTACGAACTAAAAAGATGATTTTTTTAATCAAATAGTTGAACTCTCGGCAAAATTATTAAATTTTCAACAAAAAAGTTGTATTTTCAACTCAGAAAAATGCATTTGAAATTTTTGGTTGACTTTTTAAACAAAATAAAACTAAACGTCAACCATAAACAATTGCATTTTCAACCCAATAGTTGAATTTTCAAATCAAGAAGACGAATTTTTTATATTAGAGTTAACTTTTCAACCCAGAAGGACGAAATTTCTATCCAAAAAGACAAATGTTCAACAAAACAGTTAAATTTTCAACAAAATAACTAAATTTGAAACAAAATAGGAAAATGTTTTAGAAAATAATTAAGTCTTCGAATAAAATAATGAACCCTTATAAACATACATTTTTAATACGGAAGTTCAACTTACAACTATGTTCTTGAATTTTTAATAAAAGATGAATTCTTTACGAAAAATATAATATTTGATATTTCAAACAAAGAAGATTTCTTTCTAAATAAAAAAAGAAATTAAATTTGACCAGAAAAGACAAATTCAACCAAAAAAGATTGAATTTTCAACAAAATACTTGAATCTTCAACCAATAAAATGAATTTTTAACAAAGTAGTTCAAAGTTTCTGGTTGGAAAGTTTAATAGTTTGATTATCTTGTTGAGTTCTATTAATGCAGGACGAGATAATGGGGAAGTTTCTTGGAAGCAGGGGAAAAAGAGGATTTTTTTTTAAAATGCGAAAGACGAAAAAGGGGAATAGGGGAAAGCATATAAAATCACTATATTTTGACGATTCTCAGTTTAAATACATATATTTTTTGATACATGAGAAATATATTTTTTTCTAGAAGGAAACCCGCGGCCTAGACACTTATCTTGAATCTCGAGGCAACGGCCCTGACTTACTGAACGTGTTAACGTTTTTAGACAAGAAATTCCCTTACTGAGAATCGTGTGGCTGAGATTTAATAGACCGTGACGGTTTGACTATTGGTCGTTTATTTTGAACGCAATATCGAGTCTTGTCATGATTTCGAAAGAAATAAAAGGAAAAGAAAGCATGCGTCTAATTTAGTACGTGCGCAAGAATGATACGAACATACAATATTATCAATGATGTGAATAAAATTATTATAGGTACCATATTAAATTCAATATGAAAATAATTTTTAACAGAACAATTAATTTGTCAAATAAACAGCTGAATTTTGAAGTGAAATGATGAATACCACAAAAAATGATTTTTTTATAAAGCAGTTCCGCTTTCAACAAAAAAGATTGATTTTGAACCAAGAAGATACATTTTCTACTGAAAAAGACAAATTTTCAACAAAATAATTAATTCTTTAACCAAATAGTTGAATTTTCAACTAAAAAATATCACTTTCCAAACAAAAGTGTAAGAGTAAAATTTGTAATTAAAAATATTCATTTTCAAACAGAAAAAAATTCTCAACGAAAAATGTAATGCTCGCTATTTCAATCGAAAATGAAACAGTGAAATTTTCAGTTGAAAAGATTAATGTTGAACGAAACAAGACGAATTTTCAATAAAATGGTTGATATTCCAACCAAAGAAATGAATTTTCAACCAAATAGTTGAATTTTCAACTAAAAAAGGAAAATTTTCAACCAAAAATGGAACAGATAAATTTTAATTTAATAGAGTTTAATTTTCAATCAAAGAGATGAATTTTCAACAAATGGTCGAATTTTGAAACAAAAGCGATTAAGCTGCAACCAAAAATAGTTGCAATTTCAACCAATTAGTCGAAATATTTGTAAACCAAGCAATTGATCATTTTAGACGGCGCAGTCAAATTTTCAACAACAAAGTTAATTTTTGACACAAAAAGATGATTTTTCAACAAAAAAATATTTTTCCTCCAAAAACATGCAGTTATAAGACAAAAGGGCGAATGTACAAAAAAATAGCTGAATTTTCAACAAACAAATTGATTTTCAGCCAAGAAAGATGAATTTTCAACAAACATTAATTTTCAACCAGAATTCCTTCATTAACTACGTTACGCGTTTTGCTTTTGTTTAAAGAGGGATCAGAATAAAATTTCCGTGAAGTTGAGAAGGATGCAATGATATAATAAAAGTGAAACGTGTAACGTAGTATTTGAACTGTCCCCCAAATGATCGAATTTCGAAACAAAAATGATTAAACTTCAACCAAAAATGGTTGGATTTTCTTTTTGGGTTCTATTGAAGAAATGAGAAAAAGAGAGGAATAGGGGAAAGAGTGTAAAGCCTGAAATAAACACATTTTCTAGAACTGATGGCCTCCGCAGTCTCGCTATCAGAGGAGCCGCGAGGCCGAAAGAGAAGCGGTGCTCAGTCAAGCGTGACAAACAGCTGGAGGGCCGCACTCTAAGCGCGTTATTTGCATCAGGTTGCGCTATGCGTTCAAATCCAACAGAAATTATATATATGCGACCCTGTATCATTTCAAAAAACTCAATTCGTGATTCGTCGCCATCTCAGTTTTGTGTCTGAAATCCCCCCGAATGGGATTATTATCATTAGTAATTCTCTCCACAAATTGCAAGGAACTTTTCCACCGCGATTGCAGGGACAACGGGAAACCCTTTCGTAATGTATTATCGAGCTGCGCTTAGCGAATCATACCAAAGGTGCCTGTAATTTCCTTTTCTGCTTTGCCTCCCAATACGAGAAACGCTTTTATACGTGACTCTCCGCCGGCGATTATTCAATCAGATTATTTGTCACTTCCGTTTCGAACCTGCTCTTGCCAATTTCTTGTTTAAACGTCTCGGTAAATTAAAGTTGAGAAGTTGCAAAATGATTCTACAGAATTTTAGATTTTTTCAACTGACGGAATTAGATTGGGCGCAGGAAACTCCCCAAAGGTCGACTCCATTCAATAAATGACTAAAATGTAAGAACATAAGATCTTAACAGATTTCACAGCCCAAAATGCCCTCAAAACAGGGGAAATAGGGCGATTTTTCATGAAAATAGGGGTATACATTCTTTTAAATAAAATTAATGTGTAAGTATCATAACGAATTCGATTTGAAACGCTTAAGATATCAAGTCGAAATGTATTGCATTTTCAACAAAATAGTTGAGTTTTTAAGCTAAAAAGATAAATATTTAGAAAATAGTTAACTTCTGCCTAAAAGGATGGATTTTTGAAAACAACAAAATTTTCAGCCAAATTGTTGAATTTTCAACAAACAAAATGATTAATTTTAGACCAAATAGTTAAACGCTACAGGAAAAGAAAGGAATTTTGAACAAAATAGTTTAATTTTCGAACTAATAGTTGCATTTTCAGCCAAATAGGTGAATTTTCAAATAAATTTTTAAAGAAATGTTGAATTTTCCATCTAGAGTGACGAATTTTCAACAAAACAATTAATTTTTCGAAAAGAGATGAACTTTTAATAAAATTGTTGATTTTTCAACCTACAAAGATGAATTTTTAACCAAATAGTAAAATTTTAAACCTGCCAAGATGAATTTTCAACCAGTACGTCGTATTTTTAAACAAACAAGATTAAATTTCAACCACAAACAGTTGCATTCGCGAACAAATAGTTGAATCTTCAAGCCAGGAAGACAAATTGTTTAGAAGAGAGTTAAATTTTCAACCAAAAGTAAAAATTTAAAAAAAAAACCGTAGAACCAAATCGTTAAATTTCCAACCTATAAAGATGAATTTTCAACCAAATTGTTGAATTTACTACCTATAAAAATGAATTTTCAACCAATTGGTCGAATTCTTAACCAAACAAGATTTAACCACAGTCACATTTGTAAACAAATAGTTGAATATTCAAGCCAGTAAGACCATTTTTTTAGAAGACAATTGAATTTTCATCCAAGAGTGACGAATTTCTCACAAAGAAGACAAATTAAAAAAAAATAACTTTTTTTATAAAATCATTGAATTTTCAACCCGCAAAGATGAATTTTCAAACAATTCATCAAATTTTTAAACAAACAAGTTTCAACCACAAACAGTTGCATTTGTTAACAAATAGTAGAATATTCAAGCCAGAAACACAAATTTTTCAGAAGACAGTTGAATTTGTATCCAAGAGTGATGAATTTCGAACCAAAAAGACAAATTTAAAAAAAATTAAATTTTCAAAAAAAAGATGAACTTTTCTATAAAATCGTTGAATTTTCAACCCACAAAGATGAATTTTCAAACAATTAGTCGAATTTTTAAACAAACAAGGTTTAAACACAAACAGTTGCATTTGATATAAATAACCATTTTTTTCGCAAAAAGTTGAAATTTCAACCAAGGGTGACAAAATTTCTACCAGAAAAAAAACAAATTTTTAACAAAAAAATTTAATTTTCAAAAAAGGATGACCTTTCAAAAAATCGTTAAATTTTCAACCTACGAAGACCAATTGATCAAATTTTTAAACACAAAATATTAAACTTCAACCACGAACAGTAGCATTTTGAACCAAATAGTTGAATTTGTAAGCATAAAAGGACGAACGTATTAGCTGACAGTGGAATTTCAAATCCAAAACGACGGATATTCCAAAAAGTCGATTATTTAACAAAACAGTCGAAATCCCAACAAAATAATTGAATTTTCAACAAAATATTTAATTTTTCATCTTAATTTAATTAGTTTATTTGTCATAAGAATCAATCAGAACACAAATCTCAGTTTTGCTTAATATTATGCGGGTTATTTCCTTGCATACATTTTTTCTTCAAAAATCATAATTAATTGGCCATGTAAAAACACTCTCTAATTTTGCATTGACTTTCAACTTGTTAAGCAATTTTAATTTGCTCAAACATATTATTTTTTTCAGGTAACTCGCGAAATTAATATACTCCCTAGACGTTATGAGTTTTTAAATCAATGATGACTGTAAAATAATATATGTAATCAATTTCACAATCATTTAATTTATTTTCTAAGAATAATATTCAATTTTGAAACAAATTTAAATTGTTTCAACAATTTATTTTTTTAACATTACTTTCAGAACGCATTTTCTTTTTTCTAACGATGAAACGCACATAAAATAATATGAATAAAAACTTGTTAAGAAAATAAGTTTCACAAACAATTTTAATTTCTCTAAATATTTAAAAGTATTCTCAGAAAACAAATTAATACTTTAAAATATCAATGTGTCAAAAATTTGGTAAAATAAAATTTTTCTTCTACTTTTTCCATGTAAATTATTTATTGGAACAAATAGATATGTAATATTTAATTAAACGTAAAATTATTCAAACAAATTATATTATTGTTTCGTTGATCAAAACACTTAAAGCGTCTAGAAAATACGTTCATTTTGTGAAATTAGTTATCAATTTATCCGATATTTTTAAGTTATCGACTAATGAGGGCCACCCAAACGTGCAAGCATTTGTGCAAAATTAATTATATAGCTATTATAAAAAATGACAAATCGGCCGGCTTTCATTACTTTGAAAATTAAAAAATTAGCCTTCATCAATTTTCGACCCACCAAATTGTTTATCTTCTCAATGTCTGTAATTTCGAATTAACCCTTTTTACTTTTAGAATAATAGCTTGACCCTAATTTCCAAAAAACATGATTTCGCCAACTTTGAACATTGCGTACATTGTTCAATATAGTAAATCTTGCTTTGTAGTCAAATCAATGATATTGATAAAATCTTGATATCAGGGATTGGCACCATAATTTTTTAGTATTATTAATACATCACATTTATAAACCGTTGAAACAAAGATATTATATAGCTGTTTTTAAAATGTTTCAAATCTGAGTATAGCGCTAATTGAACAGGAATAAGTTTTACAGACTTTTGAAATTTTTAATTTATTTCACAGTATGAAATACAATTAAAAAGATTATTGTTGCTTAATCAGCATGAATCGGGGTATAGTTGAAGCCTTGGCATAGATAACGCTGGACCTAAAAAAAAATCTGATTTACTGAAATCGTTGTTCAGACCGTGAGCATATGTTGATATGCTTTTTTAAATGACATAATTTCTTCAATGACATGTGTATTACGATATATAACAGGAATTTCTTAGGCCAAAATTTCTTTTCATACTATGAACACAGTTTTAAATAAAATAAGGTTTGTTGATTTAACGTTATCTCTGCCAAGGCCTCAGTTCTCTATTTTAA
Source organism: Andricus quercusramuli (assembly GCA_932178445.1). Taxonomy (NCBI): domain Eukaryota; kingdom Metazoa; phylum Arthropoda; class Insecta; order Hymenoptera; family Cynipidae; genus Andricus; species Andricus quercusramuli. The sequence goes on from CAKNXH010001073.1 coordinate 26,847, forward strand.
AAACCATAATTACTTTGTTCAAACCTATTTTGGGTTTCTTGATTTGATTTTTCAGTATTTTTCTGTTTGAGCTACTCATTTTTTCTATGTAGAAGTCAAGAAGTTGGTATATACAGCAGTCACTGTTTAGTCACACTTCTGACGAAATTCTTGAAAAACCAGTTTACAGTTCTCTGCCAGTGCAGTGTGACTATTTAGAAAGAAATAAAAAAATGAAGATCATTGCTGGCATATTATAATCATCTCATTTGTGAAGAGAATTAAAAAAATTATTATAAATTTTTAATAATTTAACACTAAATTCCGTAATTTTACATTCCTTGACAACATAATAATTGTCCTAGTAATCATGACTCGATCATTTTCCTCTTTTCTTTCGGTTTGCAAAAATATTCCATGGTCAGTATTAAAATACAAACGCTTATGCAACTTCATGCGGAACTCTCCTGAATTCGAAGCATCGAAATAAAATAATTAAACGCATTTAAAATTTGTAAATTACATACGGGAATGTTAGTCTGTTTATCTTATTTCCAATTCCTTTCCTATTTATTAATAGAGTTATAATTTATTACTAATTGGAAACTTTCTAAGTTCAACGCGTTTTATTCTGAATATTTCAACATTGGACACTGTTTCAAAATAAAACATTCAAAATTTTCATTTCTTTCATATTAAAAGCCATCAAAAGTTGAACAATTTTTATAAAGAAGCTTTCAACCTTAAACAAATTTACAATTTAGAATAACAAAAATAAACAATTTTGAATTAATTGTATGTTAAAATTTAATAATTCTGAAAAAAAGAATTGAAAACCGTACTTTCAAAGAAGGGCATCAATAAAAAGATGACTTTTCCCCGTTTTACATCAGTTGCCACATTTTGCCTAGAAAGCTTTCATTGAACATAATAAATTAAATATGCGAGTTTCGAAAATGTGCTCAAAAGTGCTCAGCTTGAGATTTTGGGAACAAGGGTCAAAGTAAGACATAAAAACTGTTTTTTCTCATTTTTATCGAAAACTATTTATTTTATCGAAGATATACTTACATGAATGAAAATATTTCTTTTTCACGAGTAAATCTTGGATGCAAGATCGAAAAAACTTACATGAATATTTTCTAAGAACTCAAAATTTTTTTAGATAATTCAAAAATATGAATTGAAACCATGAACATGGTTCATTCTTTGTAATATTCTGAATTTAATTATTACAAATTGAGAGACTTACGAAGAAACATTTTTAAATTTAAGCTTTCAAAACTGAACAATTTCAAAATTGAGGTCTCAACAATAATTAGACTGTTTTAGAATTACGCATTCAAAACGTTTGAGTTAGAATCGTAGAAAAAATAATAATTTTAATTATAAATCTGTTTAAAAATTTTCTTATTTTCGTAATTTTAACATTTTATGGATGCCAATTTTTTTCACTTATCGGAAGATCATCACCGACTCCATTTTTATAGCTTATTATTTGCTGATCCGTAGAAGATAACGAAATTCTAATAGGCGTCTTTTTCAACGAATAATTTAAAACCCTAATGAATAAAAACTGAATTGTTTTGTTGTCTCTTCCACAGTCAAATATTGTTAAAAACTACAGATTTACATACTTAAATCCTTAATTAAAAATTGTTCAAGATTAAAAAACTTTGATTTGAAGAAATGTCTGGGTTATTATTTTTATATTTGAATTAAAAAAACAGTTTGTTATTCCAAAGAATATCTTTTCCAAATTTTACTTGTGTAAAGAGAATTTTGAGATGGTAAATATTCTTTGATTTTCTTACCGGGAAACAACAATGGTATTACTAAAGAAAAAAACGTTCTTGTTTCGACTTCAGCCAGACAGTTTTATTAAAATTTCGGTATTTTGTCTAAAAAAATAATTGTCAAAAGAAAATGACAAAGGAATAATGAGGAATTTTTAGTGAAACTGTTTAGATGAAGTCGAAATAAAGAGGTTTTTTTTTCGGTAGTAATAAGATTTTATTTGTTCTAACTGAATAATTTATTACAAATTTACATGCTGACTCAAATTTTATTATTACAACCATAAATTTGTTTTTGTCAAAGATAAAGAAAAAAAAATGAAAAAACGACATTATTCAAGATAAAACGACTTTTTATGTCTTTTAAAGGTATTATTCACTTTGAATTAAAGAAATAATTTTTCAAATTTGAATATAACTTTGCTATAGGTGGACAATTGAAACATTATAAATTGTTGAAATGTAAACTTCTATTCTTGAAATTGTCAAATTGTAAGCATGAAAAACCGTAAGTTTTAATTTGAAAATGTGAAAAGTAAAACTAAGAGACTTGACAATGGACATTCTCAAATTAAACCCTAGAGGATAAAATAATTTCAAATTAAAGATTTGTTTATTTTAAAAAATATATAAATTAACAAAAAAAAGCATAATGAGACTTTTGAAGAGTTTTTATTATTAGATATTTGAGCTTGACTTTTAATATTCCTGAACTAAATGTTTATTATCAATCATAATATTTTGTACATTATTTCAGCTAACTTTAAATTATTCTTAAGCCGTTACTCATGCTCACAGCTTTAACAAAGATTCCAAAAAAGCAATTTTTGTTGATTCAATGTTACCTTTGTCACGGTTTCAATTGCTGTTATCATGATGTCAATCTACTATTCAAATTAATTTATAATTCAAACTAAATCATCTTCGTGCAATGGAAACATCAAGTTTAAGTTGAGTTTGCAAGCTAAAAAGTCGAATGTTATAGAAAACATTTGATTTTTAAACCCGAAAAGATAAATTTTGAACTAAGAAAGATGATTTCACATCCAAATAGTTGAACTTTTAAGTGAAAGAGACGAATTGAAAAAAAAGTTTAATTTTTAATCAAATTTTTAACCTACAAAGATGAATTTGCAACCAAATGGTCAAATTTTCAAACAAAAAAGATTATACTTAACCCACAAATTAATTGCCTAATTATAAAATAAAAATAAATGCTTAGATTCAAAGAACAGTAAAATACAATTAATAATCATCGTAATCTGTAACTTTTATTTAAATATAAGATTTCATCCCAGCAGGAATTAGAAGCAAGAAACAAAAAATAATAAAGTAAATTCTGAGTCTTAATGATGTCAATTTTAGAAACTGACCAATTTTGCAAATTATTTTTTATTATTATTTTAAAATATAAAATTCGCGAACTTTTTAAATTTTGAATGTTTATAGTTTAAACTCATAAAGTTTAGAACATCTTTTTTAAATAAGTCTATCTTGCAGACTTGCAAATAAAGATCCTTCCATTTTTAATGTTTATAATCTAAAATGATGTAATTTCGAATGTTTTTTAATAGTTCATATTTGAAGAGATACAACTGAAGACTCTTCAATTTTCATGGTGTATAAATGAAAATTCTTAAATTTGGATGATTTTGAAGGTCAAAAGTCACATCTTCAATTCTCAAACGTTCGAACTGAAGACATTTTGAATGTAAATCATTAAAATTCTGGCATTTTAAATTTTGGAACTTGCATACATTTTACTCGTAAGTTTACCAAATTGTAAACTATTCAATTTTGAAGATGTATAAATAAAAAATCTTAAATTTCAAGGATTTTGAAGATCAAAAGTCATGTTTTCAACTCTCAGTCTTCTAAATTGAATAAATTTCGAATGTAAATCATCAAAACTACAGCATTTTCAATCGTAGAACGTAGAACTTGTTCAATTTTTTATTTACAATTTCAAAAATTAAAAACTCCAATCTTAATTTGGATGATTTTGAAATCATAAGTCAAGTTTTCAATTCTAAATTATCCAAATTCAAGAAATTTCGAATGTAAATCATTAGGAGTAGAGCATTCTATATTATAAAACCTAAAACTGTATTAAATTTTAAAAATAAAAACTCTTCAACGTTAAATATTTACAACTCAAAGCTCTAAAATGTTGAGAAGTTAAAATCAAAGCTCTGAGCTTTTACAGATGTACAAACAAAAATTCTTAAATTTGGATGATTTTGAAGATCAAAAGACAAGTTTTTCATGTTAAAATAAAACTAGAGACTCTATCATTTTGAAGATTTACAATTCAACGTTCTATAATTGTGGGAAGTTACAATTGAAAACTCTTCAGTTTTAAAGTTGAGAAAATGAAAATTCTTGAATTTTGAAAATATGGAATTGAAAATAAAATTATTCAA
>CAKNXH010001073.1:31444-70960 GCA_932178445.1 Andricus quercusramuli
ATTTTCAGGACTGTTAAAATTTGTTGCCTTAATTTTATGAAGCATATATAATGTTCCTGTTTCGATATGATGCTCAGCTAGTGCTGATTTTTCTTGGTTGGAAAATCATTTTCTTGTATGAAAGCTGAACTACTTTTTAAAAAATTAATTTTTGTTAGATTCACCTCCTAGGGTGAAAATTTTAATACTTTTCTGAAAATTATTTTTTTTTCGTGCAACATTAATTTTTCATCTAAAAATTTAATTATTCCATTTTTGGTAGGAAATTTGTCGTTGATAAGTTATAAATTGAACTATTTTGTTACAAATTCGTCTTCTTGGCTTTAAACTGGATCAATTTGACTGCATTTTTTTTCTTTCTTGACTAAAAAAATTTGGTTCGGTTGATAGTTCAACTATTTTGTTGAAAACTTGTCTAATCGGCTTGAAAATTCACCTAGTTAATGAAAAATTCAACTGCTTTGTAGAAAAATCGAATTCTTAAATTGAAAATGTATCTTTCTTAGATTTAGAATTCAACTATGTGATTGAAAATTTATCTAATTTGTTGAAAATTCGTCTTTTAGGTTTAAAATTTGTATTTTTGGTTTACAAATTCATCTCTTTTGGTTGGGGATTCAACTACTTGGCTGAAAATCTGTCATTTTTGGTAGAAAATTCATCTACTTGGTTGAAAATGTAACTATTTGGTTGATAATGCATGTATTTGGTCGAGAATTTATCCTTTTAGTACAAAATTAATCGTATTGGTTGTAAATTAATTTTTTTCGTAGAAATTTTGATTTGTTTTAGTTAAAAGTGCAACCTTTTGTTCGAAAATGTATCCATTTTGTTTGGAATTCAACAATTTTCTTGAAAAATCATCTTTTTTAGTTCGACTAAACCGTTCTTAGAGTTTCGTTGTCCGTCCGTCACACGACTCAATATGGACATAGGGCCCAAAACTGACCAAGGACCGAAAATCGACATAGGACCAAAAATTCCAAATTCCTCATAGGGTCTAAAATTGACATAAGGCCCATAATTGATATGAAGACCAAAACTTAAATCGGGCCCAAATTCGGTACAGGACTCAACATTCGACATAGGGTTCAAATTCGACATAGGGCTCGATATAGGCATGAGGCCCACAATAAATATAGGGCCCAAATTCGTTTTGATGTCCAAATTCATCATAGGGCCCAAAATTGGCATATGACCAAAAATTAATATAGGGCTCAAAATTGATATATAGCCCAAAATTAATATAGGGCTCAAAATAAACAACGGGCCCAGAATTGATATAGTACCAAAAATGAATATAGGGCCCAAAATTTAGATAGGCTCAAAACATAGGGGCATATTTTTTCTTGGTTAGATATCAACTATTACAGTTTTTGATAAGTGTTGTTGAAGTCCTTACACCGTAAAGAACACCTAATATTCATCTTCCGTAAAAATACAATTATTACCGCCTTTGTTGAGGATTCATCTTATTTGGTTAAAAATTCAGGCACTTGGTTGAATGTTGAACTACTTTGTTAATTCATGAGAAACAGTAAAATTGCACCCCCCCCCCACCCGTTATTTTTGAGAGTCTTCTAAATAAATTCTCGAATCCTGAAGAGGAGGAGGGGGGGGGGGGGGGGGTAGGTGGTTCAAAATTTTGAAAAAAACTTTACGTGATTTATGCACGGTCCCTTACGTAATTTAACGCGAAAAACTGTCGGCTTGAGAAATCTCAGTCGCTCGCTGTGACCCAGTAAACTCGAAAACGTATGATTCGACGGAAGAGGAAGACACCGAGTTTCGGAGCACGTGACCCGATTTCTGGTGTCCTTGACCGAGGAGGCCGAAGACAGTGGAGTCAGAGAAGAGCAGTAAAGTTGTGCTCTTGGTGGGAGGGAATACCGTTAGTGCTCGCCGTAGATTGCCTCTGGCATCAGATCTTTCATATTATGTACATATAGAAGTATGTATATGTGTAGTACTCATACATAGGTATAGTGTGCCAACCTACTGGGCATTCCTCGCGGACGCTTTCGTTCACCAAGGCTCGCTTCAATGGCTATAGACGATTCATGCGTTTCACCCCCCTCTCCCTCAGAACGTGGGAAACGCAGAAAGGCATTCCTTCGATTATTCGACTCTAAAAGTCGATACGTCAAACTAATTAGTCTCCAGTTTTCACTTGCATCGACGAGTGTAATTTTTTCAGTACGAGTCGTAGGCGAGCTAACACGAGCCGAAGGCGAGTGCATGAAGAAGGCGCACCCGATTTGAGATAACGGTCAACCACCCTCGCCACAAAGAAAAACAGCGGGATCGTTTTTGTTGCAACTCATTTTTGTTTTCGAAATAAGATTTTTTCCCCAAATGAGAATACTTCAAGCAAAGATATTTTACTCTTTGCTTCAAGTGTGAAACTATAGGCTGAACATAGCTGCATTCTTATCCTCCAACAACTCATTTTTGTTGCAACTGAAAACAACACCGAATCGGCAAACTTTTGAAAATAGGCGTTTTTCAGTGCTTTCTAGATCAGAATTGAGCGAAGCGGTTTAGTAGGTCATTTTCAGTGGTCCTGAATTGAGCAAAAAGTTGTCTAACCATTAAAAGTATGAAACTATGAATTGAATTGATGCACAATTATCTTTTTGGATATACTAAAAGAGAGAATATCCAATGTATTTATTTATTTCAACCAAATATAATGATTTTTCTATAATAAAAAATCAATTTTTAATTCAAAAGGACGAATTTTCAACATAACAATTCAATTTTCGACAAAATGATAACTTTTTGAGAAAATAGTTTAATTTTCAACAAAATAGTTAATTTTTAACCAAATTATTGAATTTTAAACATACAAAGATGAATTTTCAACCAAATGGTCGAATTTTAAATCAAATAAGATTAAACTTCAAACAAAAACAGTTACATTTTCAACTAAATAGTTGAATTTTCAAGCCAAAAAGAGGAATTTTTTTTCAGCACTACTAATTCATATGTACTAATTCATATTTAAACAAAAAATTTTTAATAGAATAGTTGAATTTAAACAAAAAAGTTTACTTTTCAACAAAATAATGAAATAAACAAAATTCTGCCAAAGGAGATGAATCTTAATACCAACAAGACAAACTTTTACCAAATAAATATTTTTTAGTAAAGGAAGAAAAAAAAGTTCACGTAAATTTTTATTTTTTGAAAATTAATGTCTTTTCGTGGGTGTGGTCGGCCCACACTAGAAGTACTAGTAATAAATAATCCACCTAGAAACACTACATAAATCGGGTAGTGTCACGCCTACCCCGAAAGGGAAATGGCTTAATGGTATAAAAAAAAATGTCTTTTCGTAAAAATATAATCTTTTTTGGTAAAAGCTGCAACTGTTTAGTTGAAAATTCTTAAGTTGTATTAAAATTTCAACCTTTTTGTTATAAATTTAATAGTTAACAGTTAGCTAAGTTGAAAATTCATCTTTGTGGTTGAAAAACCAACTAATTATTCAGGGAATTCAATTTTTTTTAGAAAAATAAAGACCGAATCCATTTCAAATCAGGCAGGTTCTACACTCGAAGTCGCAGAATCTCTCTTGTACAAAATATATTAGTTCAGAGGAAATTATGGGATACGTATTTTTGCGATTTGTAAAAAAAAATTTTTTACGAAGTTATTAAAAATTTTTTAGGAAGTTTTCATTACGAAGTATTTGAATTTTTTGCTTTGCTTTTCAAAAAAATCCCAATTTTTCCTTTGAACTTTATAACTTTTGACCTAATTAAAATATTTAGGATTTCTTTTTAGGTTCTGATATATATTTAATTAATTTTTTTAAAATGATTAATTTAATTTTAGTTTGCACAGTTAAAACAGTTCTACAAAAGTAAAGAATTACAAAAATACGTATCCCCTAATTTCCTCTAAAAACCCAGATATTCTGTACCCGAGAGATTCTGCAACTTCGAGCGTAGAACCTGTCTGATTTGAAATGGATTCGGTGAAAATTCATCTATATTGATTAAAAATTAATTCTTTTGATGAAAATTCATCTTTTCAGGTATAAAAGTCCACTGTTTTTTTTAAACATTCGACTTTTTTATTGAAAATGTAATTCTTCTGTTGAAACTTCAATGATTTTGAATTCTTTTGAAATCTTTGAAATTTTGGTGAAATCCTAGAACTGTTTATGAAATATATATTTTGAAATTAACATTATTTGATAAACATTCTTTCCCCTGGAACAATATCATAAAATCTTGTAATAAACAGAAGAAATTAGTATTAATTGAAAATTTGAATTTAATAACTTGGTCTAGTACATATTCTCACTAGTAGTTACGGCTATTTTTTGTCAGACATTGCAGTTATATTTCAACGAGTAGACATGGAAACTCATGGACAGACTTGGCGACGAAAATTTAGTAGAAAATTCAGGTTATGATAAGACATATCATTTTCTTGAAGCCTATTTTGTGATAATTACCAAGAGCCCCTTAATTTCAGAGAAAGTGCATGTTTTGTGACATTGGCATTGAAAAGTGCGACCTAATAAGAAAAATACAAGAGAGAGTGAGTAATAACCAAGTATAAAATTCAATAGAATGCCGCTAATAATAACTATCTGCTTATAAGAACTTCCGCTCTCATTAGATTTTTCTCTAAACCATCAAGGTTTTACTTATATTTTTCTAATTCGTCAATCGTCATTCATTCAAATCTCAAAACAGAGGCATGAATCTGGTTAACATTGTTTTTTCGTCAACAAAAATTGGAAAATAATTTTAGAAATTTTTAAATAGATTGAGTAAAAAACTTAAGAATATATATATATATATATATATATATATATATTATGTATCCGTTATGGATACTTTTCAACTTTCGCATGATGCATGTAATTGTCCTTTCAAAAGAGTCAATCTAGATTATAAATAATAACGATGTATCGAAGAAAAGTAGGCTCGAGAAGTTATCTAATTAGCGCAAATGTTAGATGAGGTATCTTTAAGAAAAAGTTAAAAATTACTTGGCTATAATTATCGTAAGAAACCGTGTTCCCTGGAAAGTTTCTAATTATTAAAATTATTAATATAATAGTGCAATGCCGTTTACTTAATGCCGTTTAAATAATTCAGTAAGCCTTTTTACTGATAGTTATTGAAAAATGACGGATTGGAAGTAAATTTCTGATAAATAACCATAATGAGTGAGCAACTTCAAGCCGACAGTATTGTAAAAATTAAAAAATTGGTCTGTAATTCTAAAGCTGAACGGAATAAATCGCTTAATATTTAAGATTATCAATTCGAACAAATTGTTTTAACTGAAGCCTTTAAAAAAATAACTTTATTATAAATTTATAAATAATGCGTTCACAATGAATACATTCCAGGCTGAAAAGGTTTAAAATTGCACAATTCCAATTATAAAACAGTTCAAGTTCTACAGAATCATTCAATCATTTAATTGTGAGAAATTTCAAATTTTGATCGTTGAAAATTATAATATTTTTTTGTGAAGCCATTGAAACTGCAATCGATTTAAATGCCAAGCATTAAAAAAATTAAATATAACCATTGAAAAATTTTAAGCTCCAAAATCGAAACAACTGCTAAGTTCCAATATTCTCAAAATTGAACGTTCTGAAATTTCAAGAATTCAACATAAAGAAATTTAAAATTGAATGAAATTATAAAGCTTTCGATGTTACATAATTTTACATTTGAAGTGCCATTCAAGGAATAATTTTTGCCCAATAAATTTTTTTTGCAACACATGCATGAAAATGGCCATATTCCGTGTCCATAAAGCGTACGGAAAATTGCAGATTCCTCTACTGTGAGAGTAGCGTGCGGGAATGTAACATTCCCGCACTTGTGCGGGAATATTCCCGCACTGAATCATTTACGAGCGCTTATCTTTAGTTCGAGAATTAATATTCACACGGCATGTGAAACAATTACGCGGCGTTTCCCGGGCAACTCAACTGATCACATTTGTTTTCATGGCGCTCATAAAAAGCTGTCAAACATCCGACCAGTCGATATGAATATAGCTGCACCCTCAACACTGTGAACACGTTACTCAAGGTTTTTTTGTTGTTTTTAAGTTTAAGTTTAATGTAATAACATTGTGACTCAATATTTGGTGGTTTTCTCTTAGTCAGGGGGGTTCGCCCCCCGAACCCCCCCCCGCAGGGGCTTCGCCCCCTGCACCCCCACCAGGGCTGCGCCCTGGACCGCCCGCCCCCCACACCAACGACCTCCTTATCGTATTTTTCATTGCATTTTCATGCATTTTTTGCAAAAAATATCGTGTGTGACATGTGCTGGAAGACATTCCACTCGTGTGAAGTTTGTACCACTCGACTACGGCCAAATTGTTTGAACGAATGAATATTTTGAACAATTAAGGTACAAGTTCTGGAATAAGGCACAAGTGAATGATTATTATTAATTATTTAAATAATTTTCAAACTGTCTTTCACGTAAAAATATTACTCTTAACATAGATTAACTGCTGTATCACTTTATCCCGAAATTACTAGCTTTTCACTATTTTCAGGGGAAATGATTTTTGAAACGAATGAAAATTATTTAAATGATTGCAAAATGTCTTAAACAGAAAAATATTACTCTCAATATTAGTTTATTGCGTCATTATGCAAAGAAGATACTAACTTTTCACGATTTTGTGTAAATAAATTATTATTTAATTAGATTAATTATTATTAAAAAAATAAATTATTGTAGAAAAAAAAATTATTTAAACAATTGAAAAATATGTTAAACAAAAAATATAGCCAATGAAATTCATGAACTGTATCATCCATCCCAAAAAATTATAACTTTTCTTTATTTACTGGAGAAAACTGTTTCTTCAAAGAATTATAATTATTTAAACAAATTAAGAGTGGGTTTAAAATTTATTTAATTTTTTTATGAGCTCTTAACATTTAAAATCCCATGTTAGTTTTAAATACTTGGAGCACAGGTTAATATTGACCGATTAAAAAAAAATGGAATTTTTTTCATCCTGAACCCACCCCACCAAATGAAGGCTCTCTAGCATCAAAAAAATGTTTTGTAATTCATTTTTGGATCGCCCTGCCCGTGTGAAAAAATGTGATCACAGTCTGATGAACTGGACCGTCATGTCTGAAAGGCCTGTTCTGGCCCAGGAATGGGCGACACAGTCATCCAAGGACAATAAAAGGTCTAAGTTTGATCTAGAAGGTCTGGTCTAGCCCAGGACTGGTGCTGACCAGCGAGTCAAGAAGACAAAATTCTATGTTCTGTCTGGAAGATCTGCTCTGCCTCGGAATTGCCGCTGATCAACTACCCAAGACCAAATTTTTGTTGGACATACTTCGAAAAAGTTACATGGCGTATAAAATGATATAAAATAAGAAATTCACACTATCAAAGCAAGTTTTTTTCCTGATTGTCTTAATAGACTGGTCTGGTCCAAGTTTAGCGCTGATCAGCTGAATACACATATAGCGAAGAATGGTTCTTTTACAAGTCATTAAAAAAAGTGAAGGATGTCCAGCCAAAGGCTGAACAGCCTCCAACTAGGTGGCTAATCAGACATTAACTAGTGGCTGTCAAGCCAATGACTAGCGGCTGTATATACGTCTGGCCTGGGTCTAGCCAAAATAACGTTACACTTTTGGTCAGGCTCAGGCCAAACCATCTGGTCAGCGTCAAGACTGGAAACCAGACGGTCTGGCCTGGGCCGGGCCAGCGCCAGAAGATATTTGCGCACGGTAGTCTACAAGCAGCCCAAATGGTGTCAACTGGTTGAGATCAGATTTTCTGCTCTCTGTAGGGGACATTGGGGAGTTGTGGGTCGTGGGGAGTCGTGGGCCACCTCAATCTCCGCCATGTTGTGGGTGGTAGGACTGCTTTAACCATTGCAAAAGACTCTCTTTGTGTGAGGTCACTTTTTGAACTCGACTCATAGTCTCAACACGCGTAGTTAGTATTTTGACATTGTTGATTAAAGAAATCAAAATAGAAGTTTTTGTACAACTCAAGTGGTTGATATTCGAAGTCCCGCTCTACCGTAGATTTCAAAGGCACGTTATAGCAAAATATTTCTTGAGCAATTGGCTTTAAATTCAATCAAACAATTTCGGTAAGACATTCATTGTGTGTATGGCAATTCGGCCATTTCGTAAATGTCGGCTGTGGGGAGTTGTGGTCCACCTTTAGTGGGGAGTCGTGGCCCAAACGTTCTTAATGCGCATTTCAATTTTTTAAGTGAAACTTTTTTTTCTCTTGTTCTGAAAAGACTTTTGCATTATCTGTAAGGGCACAATGCTAAAGATTTTAAATCGGAACAACACAGTTCACTGCAACATGTGCGATCGTGCTGTGCACTTGAACTGTGCCAACATGAGGACCGGATATTACACTTGCATACATTGTGAATCAGAATAATTTTTTTAAATCTTTTTAAAATCATTAATTTTTATTTACTGCAACTTCAATAAACATAAACTACTGGAATATGCCATTTTCTTTTATTTTTTGTCATGGCCCACAACTCCCCACCAAAATCACAAATAACGATTTTTATAAGATTTACGTCATCCTAAATATTTCTCGCGCATTAACGAATTTTATTAATTGTGGTCTCCAGTTGATGTATTGAGAAGTTTACTACAAATACCAGTTCATACATTGACAATTTATCGATGTTCAGAGATGTTATGTCTTGAAAGCAAAGCGTGGCCCACAACTCCCCACTCTCCCCTACTATATAATAACCTTTATAATAAATGAACTCGTTTAACAAAGTGTCCTGAAACACACAGAAAAAATGTAGTATTAATATAAAAAATTAGAGCACTCACCGCAAAATGGCACGCCTTCCGGAGTCCAGGTACCTTCCGCTTGACATTGTCTTCGCGCAGGTCCAAGAAGTTCGAACCCCCTCTCGCAGGAATAGGTGGCGACTGATCCTTTTGGAAAATACGAATCCCTGAGCAAAATTTCTTCCTCGTCGATCACATCATCGCTATCGACACCTGTAAATCGAACGCTGCTGTGTGCAGGAGCCCCAGGGTAACCGCAACCCGTTCCATGTCCACCTGCAATTTCACACATGCGTGCATCAGTGTCGCAGCTCGAGTTCAGGTACTTTCTCGTACTTTAGGATATTAACAATGACAAGAGGACAACAAACGCTTACAGTGACAATGGCACCTATCACCGATGAATAGTAAGTAACAGCTGAAGCTTTGTAAAAGTACCGTTTCAGGACGTGACGTTCTTAAAGAACATACACTCAAAAAAAGTTCTAGTTGAAGTCAATAGACGCGTCTGGTTAAAAAATGTCTGTTCTTTTCAATCAGAAATTATGGTTAATACAGGGTGTCTAGCGTTTCTTCAAATAAAAATTCTAGGACTTTTTCAGGTTTTCCAGGACAGAAATATACATTTTTCCATGTACTTTTTTACAGTAAGAAATAATACTTTCCTCGAAACATGGTAGATATTGTAGGTCTAGTGGAACTGAAAAAGTGTCATATGCGAAATTTCTCTTACGCTCCTAAAATCTGATTTTATAGAACAAAAAGTTTTTTTTTGGGCATTGTTCATTTTATCAGGGTGAAATATCACGACGCTACGATAGAAAATATTCAAAGTTTATCTTTTTTTTCAGCTTTAAAAACAATTTAATGAAACTTTCGGAATTCAAAATTTTTTTGCTGTTTATAATTTAGCTAATTTAGGTTTATTTGCAATGAAATAATGAAATTGTCAACAAATGAGTTGATTTTTTAACCGAATTGTTGAGTTTGCAACCTACAAAGATGAATTTTCAACTAAATAATCGAATTTTAAACAGAAAAGATTAAGCTTCAACTAAAAACAGTTGCATTTCCAACGAAATAATTGGATTTTTTGGAAGACAGTTTAATTCTTAACAAGAACGGTGAATTTTAAATCCAAAGCGACGAATTTTCTATTAAAATTGGCGAATGTTCAACAAAACAGTTGAATTTCCAACACGAAAATTGGACAACAAAATAGTTAAGTCTTCAACCTATATAATGAATTTGGAGAAAAGTAGTTTAATTTTCAATCAAGTAGTTAAATTTTCAATTAGGAAGATTGTTTATTTCTACCAAAAAAGATAAAGTCATTGAAAAAAATATGATTTTTCAACCAAAACTGGAATAGTTAAATTTTCAGTAGAAAAAAAAATAATAATAATTTTAATGCAAACAAAAAAATTTGACAGAACAGTTCAATTTTCAACAAAAAAAATGAGTTTTTAACAAAGTACGTCTGCGTTCAACCAAAAGGTTGAATTTCAATCCAAAAAATGTGAATTTTTAATGAAAATTTTAATAATTGAATTTTCGACTAAAATCGATCAATTTTTAACCTGAAATGGAATAGTTCAATTTTCAATTAAAAAAACTAATTTTCATACAAAAATCAAGTTTTTCCAACAAAATAGTTCAATTTTCTGCCAATAAGATAATTTTTTATTAAAGTTTTTTAGATTACAACCAAATAATTGAATTTTTAATGAAGAGAATAAATTTTCTAATACAAATGAGATGAATTTACAACAAAAAAAAACGAATTTTCAATAAAATAGTTAAATTTTTAACCGTTAACCAATTAGTTTAATTGCTAACCTACAAAGATGGATTCTTAACCAAAACGACGAATTTTCAACAAAGAAAATTAATTTTCTACCAAAATAGACAAATATTCAACAAAATACACCCCTATACAAAAAAATAATTTAATTTTTAATTGAAAATTATTAATTTTTAGTAAAATAGATTTGAACTAAATAGCTGAATTTTGAACCGAAGAGAGGAATTTTCAACTAAAATGATGTATCTGCCACTCTGCAACCAAAGAATGAATGTTTAATAAAGTAGGTGAACTATTAACAAACAAACAAAACAAAAAATTTCTACAAAACAGTTGAATTTTTAATCCGAAATTATTAATTTTCTACCAAAGAGACAAATTTTCTAATCAAAAAGACGAATTTTCAGCAAATAAAGATTTTTCAGCCAAGACAGGAAAAAATGTCAAAGAAATTGTTGAGCATTCAAGCCAAAAGACAGCATTTTCAACCAAAAAATATTAATTTTCAGCAAAAAAGTTCATTTTTAACCAAAAAATTGCAGTTTTAATTAAAAGAGAGAAAACTTCCACCAACATAAGTTTTCTACCAATAAAGACCAATTTTTGACTTAATAAAACGATTAAATTTGAGCAAAAAAATGGAAAAGTTACATTTGTAGGTTAACAATTTAATTTTGAATGAAAAAAAGAATTTTCAGCAAAATATTTAAATTTTCAATCAGAGATCAACCCTCAAACAAATAAATTTTTAATAAAGTGGTTCAAGTTTTATTCAAGTGATTGAATTTTCAATTTAAAAAATATTAATTTTCAGCCAAAAATAGTTACGGTTTTAGTTTGAAAATTATTTTTCAACCAAAAAGATTAATTTTCGACCAAAAAATATGAATTCTCAACGAATAATGTAAAAGTAGATATTTCAAATAAAAAATATGACTTTTTAATAAAAATGGTTGAATTTGCAACCAAATAATAAAATTCTTCACTACAATTACAGCCGTCAGGATGAAGCATCTGTAAGAGAAGAAACAAAAATACAAGGCAAATAAATTACTAACTAAAATAATTACTAGTCCCAAACTTTCGATTGTAGTTTCGTGATTTTCACCGTGATAAAATAAACAGTTTCTTCTTAGAAAGGTAATCTTTTTTTCGTTCAGCAGAGAAAAAGTTTAAAAAACTATTTTTTCTTTAAAAGAATAAAAATTCCAGAACCATGAGCAAGATTCAAGGACTATTCCAGGTTTCTTGCAGGTAAAAACGAATTCCAGGACTTTTCCAGGTTTTCAAGGATTTCCAGGACACTAGACACCCTGGTTAATATTACTAGAAAATTCTAGTTAATTAACTCTGGTCTTAAGGGCGTTGAAACCAGGACCCAGCCTCAAAAGTGAACTGCCTCTTTTTACTTCATGAATACTAGAATTATACCTTTTTTGAAGATGTAGTTAGGTCCTATTCCTGTTCTGAATCAAATCTTCATTCGGTGTGAAAAATTAGCTAATTTCAATGGTTTTTGTGTAAAACCTTTTTTTTCATGCTCGGGTTAGAAGCCAGAAAAAAACTTCGTATTTCAGAGGGGGTTAGAAAGAACATCTGGTTAAATTCGCCAGAATATCTGGTTATGTTGACCAGAACTTCGTATTCCTGAGCTATCAGAAAACTGTCTAGTTAATATCTCTGGTTAATCTTACCAGAAATTCTGGTTCAATTTGTCCGAATTTCTGGTAAGGAAAGTTGAGAAGTCAACTGTTAAAAACTGAAGAAGAAAATAAAATATTCTAATATCTTAAATTTTGAATAGCAGCATATATTCAGAATCAAATTGTGACGAATTCTGACTTGGAACAGGGATATTTTGAAATTTCCTTCTTCTAAATCAGAATTGAAATTCCTCTCCGTCCGTGGAAATTTTCTGTCCCAAAATTATAATTCTTTGCGAAATTTCATGTTCAAAGTCAAAATTATGATTCTTTACGGGAATTCTCTGTCCCAATTGTCAAAATTATATGTCTTTACTGAAATTCTGTGCCCCAATTTCAAAATTAATATTCTTTACTGAATACCCTGTCCTGAAGTAAAAATTTAAAATTCTTCACGGAAATTCCTTGTTTCAAACTCAAATTTACACTTCTTTACTGCAATTCTATGTCGCAACTTTGAATTGTAATTCTCTTCGAAAATTCTGCCTCTTCCAAGAATTTATGTAATAAAATATATAGGAGCACTTTTTCGGTCAGTTCCCGCTCTTCCCGATTTCTCGATCAAGTAGACACCCTGCTAATCTTTTTTACAAGTACAGTTAGTATTATTTTGTTGTTTGGCAACACACTTCAGAAAGAAAATATTTTATTTTCATTCATTTATATGAACATAATATGAGCCGCTCAGAGGAAAAACGTAAGTTCTATGTTAAAACATAGGACTTATAACGTTTTTGCTCTGAGCGCCTCTATAGAGAATCACTTATATGATCAAATCGAATTTTGAAATTAAATTTCTGTGTTTCGGAGGAATGTGCGTCTCCATTATGAAACGAAAAGCGTTTTCAGCTCATTACAAGTCGAGGACAGTTCTCACTAGTTTCGGAAGCGATAGTGCCAAGAAGACAACATCCTGTCTGTGACATAATGTAATCGCGATAGGAAGCCAGCTACGTTGCCGAAGAATTGTTCCTGGATCTGACGACTACTGGCTACCAATAACAAGATTCGCATCCACAAAGATGTGAGAAAAAGAGAAAATAAGCGATTATGGCTTCAGGATTCCGTAAACAGTCTTTTCCTATGATTGCATCGTATACTTCAGAAGCTTCATTAGTTATAAAAGAATTCTAAACAATTGTAAATTTAAGTTTCGGTTTAGTTTACCAAAGCAGTAATATGCGACTTTTAAATATTCGCCACAGAACATACAGAGTTTGGCGAAAAACACTTCAACGGCCGATAGCTCATGCACTAGCGCTTCGGCTTCATAGCCTGAAGATTGCGTGTTCGATTCTCACCGCCTCCGCCTTTTTCATAGATATATTCATTTAATAGTTTTTTATGCCATTTTTTACGCAGAAATGAACTTTTTGAAATTAATCATGTTTTTGTGCAAACAAATTTATTTTATGGAAATTATTTAAACGAAAAAATTTGTTTATTTTTTTTTGCAAAAAAACATGAGAAAGTTGAAAAAGTCAGTTTTTCAGTGGAAAAAGAAATTAAAATGGTAATTATTTTTTATCATTTTGAAGATTATTATAGGAAAATATGTTTATGAAGATTTAAAAGATCATTAAATAAAAATGCAGTCAGCGAGAATCGAACACGAAATTTTGCGGCCGGTAGCCGGTGGCCGCAAAACTTCATTTTCAAAATTCCCTGACTTTTCCCTGATTCTTCTCCGGCAATTAAAAATTGAGAAACAATCTGTTATAAATGGAATAAAACAAATTTGAAATAAAAAGTTTTTAATTTATTATTTCCAGGGCTGTCTCAGCCTATTTTACTTGAAAAAATGACCAGAAGTGAATAATTTGTAACCCAAAATGTGACTTCAAGTGACCAATGTGCAATAATAATGTGAGTAATGTTCTTTTGAATTTAAAAAGAATTAAAAAGAATGCGATGAAATTTATTAGAATTCCAGGTGAATTGTAACGAGTTCTGGATAAATTCATGAGACTTTAAAATACGTAATTCAAATTGAATTCAAAAGAAATAAAATTAATTGAAAAAATCTGAAACAATGTATTGACTTCAGTAAAATTGGAATCAAATTAGTGGAACTTGAGGGAAATGAGAAGAATTCAAGGAAATTCCTATAAAGTCAAAATGAAAAAAAATCAAGCGAATTGAAAACAATTGAAAAAGATGAAAATGGAGAAAATCGTAGAATTCTGTGAGTTTGAACTTAGTTCAGATAAACTCAAGGGAATTTAAAAGAATTCGATGGAGTGTTCAAGAATCCAAGGCTAGTTAAAAAGACTTCAGGATGTGTTAAACATAACTTTAAAAAAATCTTAACCAAGCGGGAAAATTATATACAGTTTATACATAATGGAAAAATGATATATTTATAATACGTCATACTATGTATAATTTTTCCACCTGAGAAAAAACCCCTTTGAAGTGAGTAAATTTAGAAGAATTTAAGTGAATTCAAGCAAATTAAGAGGATTCAAAAGAATTCAGGATAAATTAATAAGAATTCAAGTAAATTTCCCAATGGAATTAAATGAATTACAAAAAATATTTGGAAATCTCTTCTAATCTTTGAAACCCTACAAAATCCCTCACTTCTTGTGAATAAATTCTTTAAAATACCTTAAAATCATTGCAATCCTAGGCAATCGTATGAAATTCCATGGATTTGTTTACTATCTTAAAACCTTATAAGTCGTGTAACATGGTTCCAAATCTTCCAACATTCTAGAAAAATCTTCATGACTGCTACATTATCACTTAAAATACCGTAAAATATTTAAAATCCTTTGAGGTACCTTAACAATATTGAATTCCTTTCAAAATTCCTAAGAATCTTTTAAAATTCACTGAAATATTTAAAATCCATAATAAATATTTTAAATTCCTTGACATTTTTTGAAGCTCTTCAAAATTTCTTGGAAGTATTAAAAATACTCCAAAATCTTCAAAATATTTTGAAATCACTCAATATGTGTTGATAGCTGCTGAAAAATTCCTTGGGATTTTTTGAAATACCCTCAAATATTTCAAATCCTTTAAAATATTTTGAAATCCCTTGAAATCCTTTGAAATCCCTTGAAACTTGCTAATGCTCTTGAAAATTTCTTGGAATTTTTTTAAATACCCTAAACATCACTTAATACTAGCCCTAGCGCTATACCTGACTCGTTAGTTTCACGGAAAATTTAGTAATACTACCCAGTGCTTACCCTAAAATATTTAAAATCCTTTGAAATCCCTTCAAATTATTTTAATCTATTAAAAATTTCTGGGAATCTTTTAAAATACCCTAAAATATTTTAAAAGAATTCAAGAAAATTCAGAAATAGGTATAGTCCTGAAATGAATAGCAGTGGTTAACCCATGAAGATTACAAAAAAAAGTCGCATCAAATTTTTCAAGATAATGCAAAAAAAAGCAATATCACTAGCACTTGAATTTATTTTCAGATCAATTGCCTGTTGTCTTACCTTCATTTTTAACTTTTGTTGATTAAAAGGTTTTAATTCAAAATACATTCAAAGTACCTAATATATATTTTTATTTGCACATTTATTTAATTTGTTTTAATTGAATTGAAAATTAAATAAATAAATTTTAATTAATTTGTAACTTGAACGCTTAGAACTTCAGGAACAGTAATTTTGAACATTTCAACATTAAAATCACTTATATGTTGCAAAATGTTTATAAACCCGAACCCCAAGCGTCGGATCGGGTTTCGTGTTCGTCACCTGACCTGAAAACCCGAAAATCAAACAAGCCTAAAATTTCAATAAAAAAAATTCTCGGTAACTTCCGGTAACTTTAGCCGTAATATTTATGGTAACTAACCATAAAGTACCAAAACATTCCAAATAATTTTCGAAAATTTTTCGGGTTACGAATCCGAAACCGCCCCGACGTAATTTTTCTCATCACTATGAAGGCTTGCAGTTTGAAAAAATTGAAACTCTGAATAAGTATTTTAGAAATGGTTCAATTTAAAATGCTATTAATTTCAATTGGTATAATTCGACTCTCTCACTTGAGGAGTAATTAGAGTAAGTGTGAGATTTTACAAGTTAAAAGAACAATCATAAGTCTTAAGTATGCTATTTGCTATATTCTAGCTCTCCTTAAAAGCCCGGAAAGAAGAACACTAAAATTCATGTTCCCCCCACCAAAACAGGAAATTCGCACAGCTGAGTGCTTTCATTGTCGCTCTTTATCGTAAAAAATGGTGAACGCTGCCGGTTGCAGATAAGTTGGAATTTAATGCAAAAGTCTCTAATATCCATCAAAGCGGCAATGAAAAAAAGAAATGAATTCATGCCAAACACCTAAAAATATATAATATCTCGGGGTGTTTGCACTTTAGTGCTGAAACGTCCTTAAATATTTATTTCACGTATACGGAAAGATAAGTTTGACTAATAAAAAAGGAAAGTGATTCGGTAAAAAAGTTTCACTCTGATACAGTTATGCAAGATGGGAGCCAGCATTTATTCCCTTTTTATTGACCAAGATCCTAACTCGCTTTCTAGTGTTATTTACATTCCGATCACAAGTGAACATAAAATATTATAAATTAGCTTGAATAAATTTTCACTTATCAATATTAGAGATTTTATGAAGAGAAAAGAGTGTTTGAACAAGTGCTCTGAGGAAAAATTACTTCTCGCAATAGAAAAGTTGAGACTTAATATTTTTACGATAATTTACTGAAAGTCGTCCCCTTTTCATTTTCCTGGAAATTTGTGTTTGAAGAGGTTTATAAAAGAAAGGGGTCGTCCATAAACTATGTTAACAATGTTGTGCCATTTTCTACCCCCCATCCCTCATCCTTCTTTGACGACAGTAGTTTTGCCTTATACCCCCCCCCCCCACCGCAAAGTTCAAGTAAATAGTTGAATTTTCAACAAAAAAAAGATTTCCTAGCAAAATAAACGAATTTTTAAACACACAAAGATGAATTTTCAGCAAAAAATGAATTTTTAACCAAACATTTGCATCAACAACCAAATAGTTGAAATTTCAAGAAAAAAAATTAATTTTCAACCAAGAAAGAGAAATTTTTAACCATAAATGACGAATTTTCTATTGAATTAAACCAAATAAGACGAATTTTTAACCGAATAGTTTAATTTTTTACCAAATTGTCGAATTTTTAAGCCAAAAAGACAAAATTTCTACAAAAAAGATCAATTTTCAACTAAAATGATGAAACAATTGTATCAATTTTTTAGAAAGTAGTTAAATTTTAAACCAAGAAAGAGGAATTTCCAACCCAGAAAGCTGACTTTCCTACTATTAACGATGAATTTTCTATAAAAAGACAAATTTTTAACAAAATAATTGAATCCTCAAACATATTAGATGAATTTTCAATCAAGAAAAATGAAGTTAAACCATATAGTTGAATTTTTAGCTAAAAAATATTTTTGGAAGCAAAAATGACATAGTAAAAATATTCAGTTTAAGCAAATTAATTTAGAAAAAAAAATTTTTTAATTTGCTGAATTGAACCAGAAAAGACCAATTTTTAACCAAATTGTAGAGTTTTCAAGCCAAACAGACGAATTTTCTACAAAGCAGATTAATTTTCAACTAAAATGATGCATCGATTGTAGAATTTATTTTCAAAGTAATTAAACTTTAAACAAAGTAGTTGATTCTTCAACCAAAAAATACAAATTTTCAACAAAATAACTGAATCATCAACCAAAACAGATTAATTTTCAACCGAACAATTGAAATTTCAACCGATAAGGATTAAATATGAAGTTTCTGCCAAAAAGACCAATTCTTAGCAAAATGCATGAATTTGTAATAATTGACCCATAATGACAAAGAAACGAATTTCCAACAAAACATTTACGTTTTCAATCAAAAAGATAAATTTTCAAATGAAATTGTGAATCTTTAACAACAAAAAATGAATTTTCAACAAAAGAGTTCAACCCAAAAGATGATGTTTTTCCCCCAAGAAGATTAACCAAAAAAGATGGCTTTTTAACAAAATTGATAAATTTTCAACAAAATAATTCAATTTTTAACTAAATAGTAGAATTTTTACCAAAACTAAATGTTATCTAAGTTCGTAATGTTACTTCCAGTGACCTAGATGTGACCCCTCCCCCCTGCCCCTGTTAAAAAACGTTGATTTCGGCGCGACCTCCTCCCCCCTCTCCACCAATTGGCAACGTAAATTTTGGACGACCCCAAATTAATATCCTTTATGTTTCTTATAAATTAGAAGAAATCAGGTTATTGGCTTTTCTCTTTGTACATTTTTATTTATGAACGTGAATGGGAACTTTGCAAAAAGGCAGTTTCATTGAGAATAAATTGTATGTAGGTGTGAGTCATTGACTATCGAATGATTTCTTGAGCACGAGGTGATCGCAGCGTGAAGGCCGATGGTTGTCAGGTGAAGCAAAATTTAAGCAAGCTTCCTTCCTTTAATCGACTTTCGTACATTCATCTAATCGCATAAAGCCTACATTCAAAAGGAGATGCGCTAGAAGAACTTTCTATAAGTGATTCGATTCGTCATTTTTTAAATAGGGATATGCGATACTGGCACAAATTTCATTATATGTTATTTTCTACTAGTAGGTTATTTTATATATTACTTGTGGAATGATTCATTTTTTTAAACATTTATTCGAAGAAAACAACTTCACATTTTTTGATGAAAAGATATTTATGACATGTGGCCAACCAGAAAATATTTGTTTCTGTTAACCAAATTTTTGTCTTGGATATTTGAGAATAGTTAATTAACCGGATAGAATGTTGATTTTTCCTACATTTTCGTTAATCTATTACATTATTTTCCTGTCATAAAAATATTCATCTACGTCACTTCTTACTTTTGATTAACAAATTGAATGAAATTGCACAGTTAATTAAGGTTTAAAATGCCTTTATGGGTGATTGCCAAAAAGTTTATCATTTCAGACAATCAGATTTTCGAAAACAAAAAATTTTCGAATTGCCTAAAATATATTTTTTTAATTAACGGTAACTCAATAGAGTAACAGGACATGCTACTGTAATACAAAAAAAACTTTTTAAAATTTATGCAGAACAGATAAAAATATTTAATAATATGGACAAAATGACTATTTTCAAGATTTATTTAATTTTTGCTTCAGCGTTTCAAAACATCCTCTCAATTTATAGTGCGATAAATCAATATGGAGCGTTACCAGAAAACCTTGATTTTCTCATTTAAAAACCCTTGTTAATTTCGAAAGCCTGGAGGCACGGGTTAATGATGACCAATTAGAAGAATTTGAATTGAACAATTTTATCAGAATTTCCTACTATTGAAGACCACTCAATAAAAGGCCTTTGCATTTAAAAGCGCATTCCTTTTACCACAAATATACATATATTTATTCTAAATTAATAAAAATTTAGTATTTCAAGGAAAATAATTTCAAACAATTATTTTGGTTAGACTGATTAAATGAATAAATATCCATTCGTAGCTTCTACCATTATATGCGTTTATTCGTTGATTATCTTCAAGTTATTATTCACAAAATATTGTTGAAGATCTGAACGAAAATCTTCTCTGGTTCTTATGATTTTCAGAGTAAAAAGCAAGTCTTTTCCATTCGTTGATGATGCTAGATGTGTAGAAATCGTAATCTTTTTCAAGTCTTTTGTAGAAACTTTTGCATTTGTTCATGATGTTGTTTGTTTAAAGTCAATTGAATAATTTCAAAATTACGCAATATCCATTGGTGTCTCCGAAAATTCCGAAAATTGTAAGCAGCAAAGAAGATTTTTGGTTAGATCTTCAACAATCTTTTGTGAACAATAACTTGAAGAGGGTACAGATCTGTTTCGAAACGCCTCGTTATACAACATCAAAAAATAAACGCATATACCGGTAGAAGCCACTAATAGATATTCATTAATTCAATCAGTCTAACTAAAATACTTTTTTAATATTATGTTCCTTACAATTATTTAGTTGCCTTCAAAGAAACGTGTGGGATAAGTGGGTCAAACGGACCTCGGCCTGCATGTGTATGAATATGAATGAAAGGATCCCTATACATGGAAAAAATTTATCCGTGAAAAAGTCACGAACTTGTAACTAGGTCTCGCATACGAGATAAAAAAATTAAACATTACATCCTTATATCTATGAGAACTGTATGAATAAATTTCAACGTTTTTGACGAACAGTTCGAATTTCCTCGAACAGTTCCTGAAAATTTCAGACTGAAATATAAAGAGGAAAAATTTTATTCCTGCGATTTAATTTATATTAATTCATAAATTCGCAACTCAGAAGATTCGAACCCTCAAAGACTGCTGACTCACCAAGTTTCTGAATATAAACCAGGAGTGCGTAAGCAAGCGCAGCCATTGAGACCAAACAAAATAGGTATTATAAAACTTCTAGCCACGCATCATACGAGCTCGAAGCACACATACGAGCGCACACACGCACCGCGCGTTTGGGTGATCGTGTGTGTGGGCCACGTACAGGCAAACCTACTTCCTAGTTCCCAGATTTGTCGGGCAAGCTCGTGAGCGCTCTGAGAATCTTTTCCCAATCACTCGTAATATTTTTGTAATCATTCACGTAAAAAAAGTGATGAACCGTTTTAGAATTTTCACATCGAGTTCGTCAATTCTTTCTCAAAGTTCTCAGATTATTTACGATAATTCATCAATATCCGATGATTTTTTTCTCATATCCGAGACCCAGCGACTACCTAGTTCGTGATATTTTACGGATAAATTTTTTCCGTGTAAACGGGCTCTCCTGGGTGAGATGAAAGAATCCCTACAAACGGGCTCTCCTGGCATGTATGAATGCAGTATGGTAGAAGGGCGAAAGAGCCCAGCTAACACGGGCCTTCTGTATCCCTGGATCAAGGATCCTCCCGGACCGATATCTAGTTTTGGATTCGGGACTGCAATGACCTACGGCCCGCACAGCGACCAAGAAGTAGTCCTCCTTTGGTATATTGGCCTACGAACAAGTATTCATTGAGTTGCTCACTCAAGTTGGCCACCCCCCTAAGCCATGGGTGTAAAGTGATCGTGCCCTCGAACTTTGGCACCTAGGGGTATGAAGGTGTCCTAATGGCCTCTCGGGGACACCATACCACCTCCCCGAGTAAGTTGTCTTACTGCTCGTGGGATCAAAATGAACACGCCAAAAAACAAAAACCTTGAAGGAAGGAGGAAGAGAAGTGGCGGAGGGGGTAGAGGAGTTGGGCTCGAACGTGTCTAACATAAACCTTTTCTCTCAATCTGTCTCTCCGGCTAGCCAAACTCAGCTGGCGGCTATGTCCTCAGCTCCCCCAGGAGCTGAGGGATTGACGGTCCCCCTGAATGAGGCGATGGAAACGGGAGCGGCCAATGAGTCCCCCAAAAAGAACAAACGCATCAATGGTTTCCTGGAAAGGAAACTAAGGAGACAAGCGCAGCAGGCCACTGAAGACTGACGGTGGTGGTGGCGGACACGAGCTACCCAGACTGACTGCTCACTGCGGAGCAGTTTGAGCTCTTCAGGAAGGCCACCTTGAGGGCGCTCGAAAGAGTGTCCCCGGATCAATGAGAGGATGGTGAGGGCTGCGGCGTGGTTCCCAGGTAAACTGGAAGACCCGCCTGTAGTCCTTCGGCGATTGGAGGGATTCAACCCTTCACTGAAGACAGCGTCCTGGCGAATTGTCAGGCACGACAGGCCTCAGGAAGAAGACACAGCGGGAGGTATCAAGCACCTTCTTGTTGTGAAAATTCCTAAGTCCCAGACAAGGGCTCTTGCGGTCCTCAACAACAGGCCTTTCTATCACTTTGGACAGGTCAACTTTAAGGTTATCGGCCAAGGACAGGAGGAGCCTGTCGGGACACAGGAAGACCGGGAGCAGACCCAAAATGACTGCTCCTGGCCTGAACATCACTCACATTAACATGTATAACAGCAAAGGTGACTCTGCGCTTCTGCAGAGGGGCATGGCTGCGAGGCATACAGGTATCCCGCTAATCCAGGAACCTTGGCTAATTCGACATACCATAAAGGGATTAGGAAGGGCTGGTTTTTGTTACAGGGACCCAAAGGCGACAAACCAAGAGCTTTCATACTGCCGAAGGGAGCCAACATTGTACCGCTGCTAAAGTTATGTTGGAGAGAACTGAGGGTGATGGTCACAGATCTTAAAGGAATAGGGAGGCTAGTCATGGGATCGGCCTACTTTCCATATGACAGCGATACCAACCCGCCAGTGGAGGTACGTACACTGGTGGATTACTGCAAGGTAAGGGGTCTTCCACTTCTGCTAGGGTGCGATGCTCATTCCCACCATACTTTGTGGGGTAGCACGAATATTAACTCAAGAGGTAATGAAATATTGGAATACCTAATCACTACTGATTTAGATATTCTTTACACGGGGAGTACCCCGACGTTTCGTAACCCGGTCAGGGAGGGAGTCATCGACTTCAGTATCTGTACCGCTAGTTTTAGAGACCATGTCAAGAAGTGGAGAGTCTCAGACGAACCCACTCTCTCAGATCACGCGCAGATAGAGTTCGAGTTGGAACCCTTTGTACCCGCGGGCCCTAAGTGAGAACTAAGGAGTGTACTCTCGGAGGTGCTCAGGTCAATTAGAGAACCACAAGAGTCCGAAAGGATGGGGAGACACACTAGTGGGACGGGAAACCCGAACAGCCTCACAGGGAAACTAGAGAGAGGTTTAGACGTGCCAGTACTGGCAAAACGGATCAACTAAGGACCTCATTTATGACGATGAGGAATGGATACAGGGGTGCAATACGTAAGGCGAAGTAAGAAAGCTGGACCAACTTTTGCTATGGTATTGCCCGACGAGGGATACTCAGCGTCGGACGAAGAGACCTTGGATCACCTGATAAAGGCACATTCTCCGGGCTTCATGAGGTCTGGAGAAAAGCATGCGACACCTCAGAGGCGGCCAACGAGATTGTTACTCCCTCTCGGGTCAGGTAGGCCTTGAAGTCTTTCAGTCCTTACAAATCTCCCGGTCCGAGTGGCATGTATCCGGTTCTCTTACAGAGGGTAAGAGAGATCATTATAGGACCGCCCGTGAGACTTGATAAGGCTAGTCTGACGCTGGGATGTGTCCTAACGGCATGGAAAGGTACGAGAGTAGTCTTCATTCTGAAAGCAGGCAGAATCGGTTATACTTCATCCAACGATTTCCGTCCCATCAGCCTCACATCTTTCCTACCAAAGACAGTGGAAAGGCTTGTGGATAGATTTATCCGCAACAAGGTCTTGCCAAGTAGGCTACTTCATGAGGAGCAACACGCCTATAGGGCTGGTCACTCGACCGAGACGGCCCAATGCAGAGCAGTGAACCTAATCAAAGGACAACTGAAGCAGAAAGGTCTCAAGATTGGACCATTTATGGATATCGAAGGAGCCTTCAACTACACCTCCAGAGAGGTGATCAGGGCGGCCGTGATTGCACTTAGTGTGCCTAGAGCAGTCGTGGAATGGACCTGCCACATGTTTGCGAACAGGAACCTAACAACGAAGAAGGGTTGATACCACTTTATGTGGAACCGTTGACTCGGAATGTCCACATGAAGGCCTTTTATCGCCTCTGCCGTGGTGCTTGGTAGTCGATGAACTGCTTGATCTGCTCATGAGTCAGGGCTACCATGTCACAGGCTACGCGGCCAATATATTGGTTATCGTGCGCGGCCAGCATCTGGATGTGCTTTTCGGAGTAATGCAGCAAGCACTGAAAATAGGGTATTCTTCGTGCAAGAAGACTGGATTATCGGTCAATCCGAGTAAGACAGACGCGGTTGTATTTACCAAACGGTATAAGTGGGAAACCACGAGTACACTGAAATTGGGAGGACAACAACTAAAAATCAAAGAACGAGCTTAATATTTAGGAGTCATCCTAGATAAGAAGCTGTCATGGAACGAACACCTGGAAAACAATTGCAAAAAGCTAGTAGAAACTCTATGGCTCTGAAGGAGAGCCATAGAGAAAAGCAGGGGCTTGAAGCCGGAGACACTTATGTGGAGCTACACAGAGATCCTGCAACCCAGGTTAACTTATGCGGCGATGGAGCAAGGTTGAACTGTCCACTGAGAAGTCTCGAGCGGAAAGAATCAGGGGACTGATTCTAAGAGGCGTCACTGGTGCCTCAAAGTCGACACCTTCAATGGCATTGTGGGCACTGAAAGGGTTGGAGCCCCTCTATCTCACCATCAAGGCCGTGGCTGCGATGGCGGCCTGGAGATTGAATATGGTGAGAGGCACTGAAGAAATCAATAGTTGGCTGACCGAGGAAGATCAGCATGAGTGTGAATTGGACACTGCCTGCAGACAGGCCAAAACACTCCTAGGTTTAAAGCTAAACCTTAATCGAGCGAAGGAAAGACTTAAGCTCGGAAGGAACGAAGCCAAACTCCTAACAGAAATTTATATAGGGCTTGCAGAAAGTCCCCTCTGTCGTCTGTGCGGAAGGGATTATGAGACAGCTATTAATATCCTTTGTCACTGTCCTGCGATTGCAGAGAAACGACTTACACTCACGAGCAGTAATTGCATCAGTGAGTCAGAAGTATCGACCAATGGCGCGGCTGCGGTCCTCGCCGTATGGAGAGGGATTTCGGGTCACGCTTAGGCTCACAAGGGGACGCAACGGGATCACCCAAGCGTCAGGGGCTCTTGCGGTCTAAGCCCAGAATAATAATAATTATTATTATTATTTTAAGCCTGAGACATTATTTTTCTTATAATAATAATACACATAATTAACAAAAAAAATTAAAACTGTGTATTATTAATAATATATGTATATATTGATAATACACAGTTATACATTTTTTGTCAATTTCACAAATGACATTCTACTAAAAACGCTAAATTTCAAGAGAGCAGATATTAGTGGACTATGTGTGGCTTTGAATGATATTGACTGGTCGTTTCTAGGAAATGTCAAATCATTAAACCACGTTTGTAAGCTATTCTATGATACTAACTATTTGCTTATCCACCGTGGCTTACAAAAGATATGGTCTATAACATTCGATTAAAGGATAAGTATAGATCTAAATTTAATGTGACCAAGGGTCCATATCACCAATAAATTTTGAAATTCTTAAGAAAAAATATAAGAAAAATGCAAAAATTGGGATATTCACAGAAACAGAAGACCATTACTTGCATTCCAGGAATCATTATATAAGACAACGTTAAGCTTCTCAATCCTATTAATATTGTTTCTTTCGCAGATTATTTTATGAAAGTTTATAGTCCATCTGATCTCCCAAAACCTGATTGGAATTACGAATATCCTGTCCTCATCGAAAGACTCTTATTGCCTGACCATATTAACAGAATTCAACTTGAAGGGTTAACTAATACCTATGTAAACTCAAGGCAAATTCGGAATGCTATAAAAGAGATCCCTTGTAATGAAACAACTGGTCCTTATCTGATCCCATCGTCTCTTATTAAAAAATGATCTGAATTTCTGCTTCCTCTCTAAAAATTTTGTATAATTTTTATATTCAAATTGGTTATTTCCCTTTTGTTTAGAAGAAGGGTGAAAAATCTCTATAACCAATATCGGTATTTTGTAACTTTTCTAAAATATTCGAATTATGTATTTACAATTTTATAGCTCAATCAGCATGGATTTATCGCTAGCCGATCCACTGCTACCAACTTGCTGAGCTTTACTCAAAATATTCATCAATTACTAACTGTACAAATCCAGGTTGATGTAATTTACACCGATTTCTCTGAAGCATTTGATAAAGTACACCATGCAATATTATGAAGTAAGCTACAAATTGTTGATCAAACGGATAATATAACTCGCCTGTTATACTGTTATTTATTCTCGAGATGTACTTTTCTTCAGCATTGTGAATGCTATTGTGTAGAATGTATCCCTAATTCTGGAGTGTAGCAAGGATCTAACCTTGGACTACTTCTATTCATCATTTATATGAGCCATCTTTCGGCTTATCTCAATTGCTCTAATTATTTGTATGCAGATAACCTTAAGTTATCCTATCCTTTCTCTGATATTACTTCTTGTATTTGCCTTCAAGATAGTATCAATAGATTTGTTTACTGGTGCACATCCAATAAACTTGAAATTAATATTCAGAAGTGTCTGATTATGACCATTTCTCGTTCCAGAAAAAGAGATAGCTAATTAACTTTCAACACAAAATACAAGGGGTAGTTGTCGAGAGAGTCACACAAAAGATTTCTAAAATACCTTAATTGGATAATAATGCTTGGAATCTACCCTCCACCGGGACACACGGATATTTGCCAGAATTGTATTCTTGTTCAAATTGATTCGTGGTATAATTGACTGCCCTGCACTGTTACAAATCATTCTATTTAATATCCCGAAGCGATCAACAAGGCCTAGGATCCAATTTACTTGGCTTCCAGCTTGAAATCTGGATCACAAAGCTATACCATGTGTTATGACTTGAATAGAGTGTTTGCCTGTCTCACGAGGATGACTTTCTGTTCACAGTCTCAGTACATATATTTTTTGTAATATAGTTTGCGAATTTATCTCTAACTCAGCCGCACAATAAATAAATATATGAATATATTTTTTCACACGTAATATTATATGCTCTTCGTCTGGCTTTTATTATACTACTACTTTGTATTATTGTAAAGATAGTTATAATACAATGCACTTTTATAGCTCTGTAATAGGCCTCTGGCTGTTCGGCTTTTTTTATCAATAAATTGAGATTGGAATTGAAATTGAAAAGGCTTGCTTTTTAATCCCAAACCCGTGAGAACCAAAGAAGATTTTGGTTCAGATCTTAAACAAACTTTTTTGAACAATAACTCGGAAAGGATACACATCTTTGTTGAAACGCGTCGTAAAACAACACCAAAAAATAAACGCATATACTGGTAGAACCATCTAATAGGTATTTATTAAAATCTAGTATTTTATTACTTTTAGAACCATAATTCTATAGAATGCGTATCACTGGTTAAAAATTCGACAGTTATGTTCATTTGACCGAACGTATGATTATAAATTCCACTGAAAATTGAAGTTAGTAGATCACTGGAATATACATTACAGTAAATTATTAGTCGAATGCTGAGGATTCCCGTCCAGAAAGTTCCGCTTGACAGGATAGAAGTGACTTATTTGAAAAAAGTAACTCATTGAATTCAGTGGTAGCTTTACGCTCCAAGTAATGTGGATAATCGGGGCAAATGTTGGTGCACCATAAAAAAGAGAACTCCCATACGCATAGTGCGACTTAGTTCATTCGTTTCGCGTAGTCCTCCCGTTACTTCGAAGAATCGTGGGAAATTGGGAACTGAACTAGCCTAATTAAAATTTAGTCGACCTTTGTTTTCTGCAATATCAACAAACTTGTTTGGTCTACATGCATACCTATACCAACATTGTATGCAATATGCATGCATATTTTGTGCGTGTGCATCCGAGGTTATATTGTAGACAATAGCATTAAATTTAATGTTCAATTAGATGTTAAGTACATAGCCACTACTAGTCTGCAGCAGTTAACCGACTAAAGTGTAATACCCCTTTGTTATATATATCATAGTGGCCGCAAAACTTCATTTTAAAAATTCCCTAACTAATTTTTCATTTTCCCAGACAATTAGCATTTGAAGACCTAAATTCGAATCTTGTAACATTTTTAACACAGAATCTTTGGTAAATACAGGGATCACAGCTCAAAAAAGGGAAATAGGATCATTTTTTCACGAAAAAGAGAAAGATCAAAGATTTATTTTCACATCTAGAAAAGAAGAAACAATATTTTTATAAGAAATTTCATATATTTAGCCATTGAAGAATTTATTTTTATTTAATTAGATATACTTAGGTCATTGATAATCCATCCACGCTGACATAAAAAGGCCCGACAAAACAAAAAATTTACTAAATAAACCATCAAGAATATTTCCTCTTCTAGAAATTCCATTCATTAACGATTAAATTGTGATACTTATAATCATATTTAAATATCTCTGTCCAAGACCTTTTGTTATTTCATACATACTATAATTCATATTTTAAATCTAAATTGGAAGCAACACTTTTGATGAACTCAAACTCAAATTTAAAATAGTTGAAGTTTGAAAACATAAATACAATTTTTTAAATATTGAGAGTTCTACCAATTTTCAGAAAGGAATTTTTTTAAATTCTTTGGAATCTTTTAAAAAAACTCAAAATCTTTCAAATCACTTGGAACAAAATTTACATTATTCCCTAAAGTCCTCTAGAAATTCGTTAGCCTCGGATATAAATTAAATTAAAATTACTCATTGAATTCATCTAAAATAAAACCGTTGATATGAAATGCGCGCGCTCGTTCACGACCCTCGATTTTTATTTTCCAATATTAACAACATGCAAAGAGTATTCAAAAATCCATAACAACCAAATTTTAATATTAAGAGTTACCATTTTTTGAAGAGAAATCTTTCGAAATTATTTGGAATCTTTTTAAATAACTTAAAATCTTTCAAATTCTTTTAAATTTTGGTATGCCCTTCATATCTCTTGCACTTGTTGAAATCCGTAGAAATCCCTGAAAACAAAATTTATTTTATTCCCTGAAGTTCTATCAAAATTCGTTAGAACACGTTAAAATACCTTAAGATCTTTGGAAATCGTCAAAATCCATTCAAATATGTAGAAATCATTCAAAATTCCCTGAATTTTTCTAAAAGCCGTTGAAATAAAATGAAAGCTAATATTAAAAACGTAAATTATTTTAAAATCCATAATATCAAATTTTTTACTATTAAGAGTTCTAATAATTTTTGAAACAAGCTGGATAATTTATGAAATGATTAATTATAATTAGTAAGATGTATTTGAAAAAACGCTGATTTCGATTTTCGCTGATACCGTAAAATATTCCAAACCCTTCAAAATTCCTTCAAATTATTGAAATTAATTTGAAATTCTTTAAAATCTTTTGAAATTCCCTAAAAAATTTCAAATCTTCTGAAATAAGCTGAAACTTTTTGAAGCTGTTAAAAACGGGCTTAGAATAATTTTAAATAGTGTAAAAGATTTTAAATCCTTTAAAATCTCATTATATTATTAAAATTAATTAAAAATTCCTTGGAATCTTCAAAAATAGCCCAATATATTTTTAATCCTTTGAAATATTTTGAAATTTCTTGAAATTCTTCAAAGCCTCTGACGTAGATTAAAAAAAACCTAAAATATCAAATCCTTTGACACTCTTAGAAACTTTTATAAACTCTCAAAAATTCTCTGGAATCACTTTAAATTAGTAAAATCTGTTTAAAGTAAACGAAGTTTATTGAAATCCTTTTGAATCTCTTGAAATTCTTTGAAAATTTTTATAATTACCTCAAATCTGCAAAATTCTTTGAAATCGCTTCAAAATATTTAAATCAACTGAAAATTCTTGGGATTCTTTTAAGATAGCCTAAAATCCTAAACTTTCCCCAGCATATTTGGAAATACCTTGGATTTGTTGTAAATCTTTGAAAAACTAAGGGAATTCCGGATCCTTGTGAACAAATGCTTTGAAATCCATTCAAATCTTATATAATCCCGAGAATATACATGAAATCTGATATTTCCTGAAATCTTGGAAAATTTATTAAAATACCTTAAGAGCATTTAAAATCCCTTTAATGGGAATGAAATTTTGCTTAAATCCCTTGAAATCATTAGAATCCCTGGAAATTCTTTGAAAAGTTTTTAGTCACTTGAAAGTGCCTAGGAATGTTTCAAAAAACTCTTAAATATTTGAAATCCTTTGAAATTTTTTGAAATCCTTTTAATCATTTTAAAGCTCTTAAAAATGTATTAGATGTCTTAAAAATACATTAAAATCTTTTATAGTCCTTTGGAATACCCTAAAATATCTCAAATCTTTTGAAATCCCTTGCAACTTTTCAAAGCTCTTAAATTTTCCATGGAATTTTTTTAAATGCCCCAATATATTTCAAAAGAGTTCAAGAAAATTCGAAAATAGGTGTCGACCTGAATTCAAAAGTGGTTAACCCACGGATTAATTTATTGAAAGAAAATCGAACAAAGTGATCTTTTGTATTTAGAAAAGTACCAATTATAATTTTATTAAAAAAATAAATAAAAAGTGATTTAAAAAAAGTGACTGTCTTTATTCCTTTTTGACCCTGATTTTCCCTGCCACCGGACTATCCTTATTCTTTGCGCTATACATTTTAGAGGATTATATGGTTTTGGTTAGTTTACGCCCCTGAAAATTGATCGGAATCAGTATACCGTTTCATGAACCAGATATATACTTTTTTTTAAAGAAAAAATATTATTTTTGCAACTGTACGGAATAATATGAACTGGTTTTTAAAGCAGTGCAACGCAAGTTTCCTTCTGTATGGAGATTCTTCGGTCAGTGGGTCATAAGTGGTTGACGCACGTGCGCCTAAAATCAAGCAATTGCTTATTCGATTCAAGTCTGGTTCAAAAATGGCAGGCCTTCGCCAACACGTTAGACCCCAAAAAAATCCGTTATGTCCTACTTAAAGAAAGGACATGCGGAATCTTGATAAATGGCTTCCTTGAAGATACATAGAATAATTTTTCTTTTTAAATAAAGTAAGATCTCCAATTTGATGTTTAGGACCAAATGGAGAACATGAAGGTGTTAAAACTCTTTTGAGTATACAATTGATTTCATGAATTTGAATAGAACACGGATAACAGTTGCTCTGATGTTTAATTTATTCTATGTATTAGATGAATTATTCAGAAAGAAAAGGTGTGAAAAATTGGTCATATAAATTATGTATATAAGATGTATGTATTATGTATTAATTATTATTAATTATTACTATTAATAATCAAATTAATGTCTCAGGCTTAGGATGGTTACAGCCCAATAAATCTAAGGCATTTTTGGTTACAGTTGGATTTATTGTTTATTTTTTGAATAGTATGCACGGGGCTGTCCCGGTATATATTATCAATCACGGACGCATTATTATAATGCAATCAAGTGACCTGATAGGAGCGTGTGCCCTGACATATTGGGCAAAGTCTGGTTTTTATCCGATCATTCACGGACTGGGTTGCTGTCAAGTGCATGACGGGTGGACTTACAGCTTAAGGTGGGATCCGAACCACCAGAATCTCGGTAAAGGTACATAGAAAAATTTCAAGAGGTACCGGCTCAGGGCTCGAACCCCGGACCTCTAAGGGGAAGTCCGAGCGTCTAACCAACTGAGCCACCTAGGCTCTAATAATTATTATCATTATTATTATGTATATGATTATGTACTACTATGTATATAATTAGGTATATATTATATATAATCTTCCACTTAATCCTTTAAAATAAATCATTTAAAATTTTCCCAGAAATGTCACTGTCGGTATCAGTAACTTTTTTGTTACAAATTAAAATGTGGTAGCAGAATATTAAGGAAAGAATTACTTTATATTATTGAAAGATCATTTGCAACTAAAATTTTCACTTATTTTCATTTACGATGATCAATAAAAAATATAACATTTTACAAAACTTTAAATGTGATTCCCGGCTCGAATTTGTATTCCAGGTTAACATCCGGATTTTATTTCAATTCCCGGCTATATTTCCCGACTCCCTAGTTGTTAGACACCCTGTTTTTAAGAAAATCTCTCACTTTTTAAGTGAAAGAGTAATATATTCTTTACTCTGAAATTTGTTTTATTTTGGTAATAAAGTGTCATATATATTTATGTGAATATATATATATATATATATACATTTAGTTATTTATTTAGTAACGTAGAAGCAATAAATGTGACAGACAAAATTGTAAGTGGAGCGAAGCAAGAATGACAGACACCTGAGTGCTCTGTAATTTAAGACCATTCTGGATGAAGTTACTTAATTAAACCGGTACCAAGAAAGCTGATAAACAAGGAAAAGGAAATCCCTCATTTCTATTATTCCCTTCCAATGTAAGGCAGTGGTATTATAGAAAATAGATGATGAAATCAACTGCGCTGAAACAATAGATTTTAAGTAATATGTTGAATAAGAATACAACTTGCAACAATTTTTCATTCGAAAGCGATTCTATGCCAACTATATTTCCGTTCAAAAATTTCGTACTATTTTTCATTTATAACTAAATTTGAATCAGTGTGAAATACGTCACTTCCAAACTTTAATGTTATTAAAAAAAAAGACTTGATAATTTTTTCTAAAAACCTTATCAACCCTTGGAATGAGTGAACTCTGAATGGAAAATATCGAAAAGATTATTTTCAGATAATGAGTCCTCTATTATTAAGTGTAATTTCTGGTCTTGAAGTTCATCAGTAGTTACAACCGTGTCGTGTCTGACCTACAACTTTATTTGCTTTCTCTCATAAAATATCTCGCAAATTTTCATATTCCCAGAACTGTTCTCGAACCCGAAAGTGTAGATAATTTCTAAATATTGATATAAATGTTCCAAGAGTCTTCAAAAATACCAGACAAAGACACCAAAAATTGAATTAGTTTAGATTATTCATTTCTTCTAAATCCGCGGAAATGACAAAATGATTCTTGTATGGTTAATAAATTATTTATACACAAATAGTTATACAATACAACGAAATAAGTTAGATAGAAGAAGTTGAATATTTCTAAGGATCCCAAATCAAACTTCATCATTCTGAATTCAGTTGATTAATCCCTTTTAACGAGTCCTCTTCTTGAACGCGGAGAACTTGGATCGAAATCCACAGACCCGGGATCATGTTTAAATGAAATCATCAAATCTGAATCACTCCCAAAGAATCAGTAACCAACACACTTTTCGCAAGTAGCCAAGCTTTTGAACATCTCAACGGCATTAATGAGGCAACTCAGAAAACAAAACTAAACCAACGCACCTTGGACTGTGAGGCTGACAAGGAAGACCAAGCTCAGAGTCCTGAGTCCTTTTGGTTCCATTATTGGTCCTTTGCACTTTGAAATTAGCACAAAACTACCCCTTTTTCACCTGATCACGCGCGCACTCTTGCCTTTGGAAAAAAAGCAAATTAGGAAACTTATCCGCTCAGTTCTTCACCGCAAACACCGACCGATTAACGGTCATCTCGATGACTCGACTCGATCGTCTAACATGCTTGATCTATGAACTACCGAAAACTTTTGATAACGGGTCAGCAGTGCACCGGATATAGTGGTTTAACAGAGAGTTAGGATTTCGGAAGAGGTCCGGTTCGCTCTTGTTGGAAGAATACGTTTGGAAGTTAGTGTACGTTCGGAAGGTAGTGCAAGTTTGTAAGGTGGTTCGTCGTCCGGTCTGTAGCGTTCTTCACAGAAGACTGAAGGGATCGCATGCTGGCAGGAAGTCATCCAGGTGTTTCACTGGTAGGATTGCCCCCACCTGCTGGTGCTTCGCCGTCACCGACTACGACGACTATCGCCACCCTGATAGAATAGAGCAACACAACCAACTTTTGCTCGCCTCCTTTCTCGGATAAGAACCTCTGCCAAGTGAATTATTGACAAGTGCGGCCTTCCTTACTGTGGTGAACGCGGATTACTTCCTCCTTGCGATGATGAATCTTCCGCAGATTGCAAAAGGGTGTCATGTCAAGAAATCGTGAAATTGGAAATGGACAATTTTTTATTTATTATATTTATAGGCAGGTCTCGGACTGATTTGATAAATTCAAAGTATAGTCAATAGTAAAATATAGAAAAAGAGTGTCATTCAACTTTTTAAATATTACATTGAGGGGTTCACTATTTTATCCGACATATAAACCGGATGTTCAGTATTCGCATGTTATGTATTTATGTCTGCGATGCCCATATATTATCAATCAATATTGAATATTCTCGAATCGATATTTCAGATAGAGAAATACTATTACTAGAATCTATAAAGTTAATTTATATAAAATATTATTCATTTATTAGTCACATGCCACTTATAAAAAAATATTTAACTAAAAAAACACACAACAAATAAAAATAATACATGTTATGATTAGAATTAATAAACAGAAATATAACAAAATAGGTTTTTATTCATTTGTTCCTCAGATGACACTCCTAAAAATCATGAAAGAAATTTGTAAATAAAAAAACCGTCTTTAAAAAAGCGCCAAACAGTGAAAAATAATTTAGGTGAAGGAAGTCTATAATTTCAATAATATCACATTTCAATTAAGACCAAGAAAGATGTAGAGTTGGAAAAGTATAAATAATTTTAGAGTCGACTTGAATTTTAGTGAATCATGGCTTATTCTTTTAACAAAGATATTCCCTACAACTCTATTTTCAATTTAAAAATGTTTTCTTCAAAACAAATTGTTTTGACGATTCCAGAAATAGAAAAATTTACTTTCAAGCTGGTAAACAGTAAAGTTATTAAAATTTGAACATTTTTCAAACATTGTGAAGAAGCGATAGTAAGAACTAAATGTATTTTTATAAGTTTTAAATTTTCTTCATGAAAAATGATGTTTTTTAATTTGAAATCACATCATCACATTATCAATTTTGATTCTTAAAATAATAGAAAAACTAATTTTTTCAGAGATCTAATTTTTGGCACAATAACTAACTTGAGAACCTCTGAAATCTGTTGAAATTCTCTAAGATTTTTAGAAAACTCGTCAATCCTTTTAAATCTCTTCACATCTTTGAAACCCCTTAAAATTCGTAGAAATTTCTTAAACCTTCTAATCTATTTTAAATCCTACAAGTCCCTTAAATCTGGTCGGGTGGAATCCCTTGGAATCCCTGAAATCCTTATAAATCTATTGCAATTTCATTTAATTTATTACCTAAATTCTCTAGAAATTCGTTAAAATCCCTTGAAACCTTTCAAATATAATCAATATCCTGAATACCTTTTTAAAATCCTTTTAAATTTTCTGAGATCCTATGAAATTCTTTGGAAACTCCTTATGAAATTCCTTATGAAATGCCGTAAATTCCCACAACATCGCAAAAAAACATTGGAATCCCTTGAAACCTTTGATATTTTCTGAAATTCCTTGAAATCTTTTGAAATACGCTAAAAGCTTTGAAATTTTCTGGAAACTTTGAAATTCGTTGAAATCCACTGAAATCTATTAGAACCCCTTAAATTCAGTTAAAATCCTTTAGAATCCCTGGAAATTCTCCAGTGTTTTTAAATCCCTTGAAATTTATAAAAATTCCATTTCAACTTCTTTTCGACTATTGTAAAATTCCTTGTTTTCTATAATCATAACAAAATTCTCTGAGATTTCATGGAACTCCTCGAATTCTTTTGAAATACACTTCTTTCAAAACATTAAAAAAAATGTAATCTCTTGAATCTTGTGATATCCCTGTAAACCTTTCGAAATTCCGTACAACATATTGAAATCTTTAATATCTTCTAAAATTTCTTTAAAAATTTTGTAATCTTTTAAACGTCAAAATTTTATTGCAATTCATTCACTCTTCAAACTTTTCTAGAAATTCTTCGAAATTCCTTAAAATCCCTTGAAATATTTGGTATCTTTAATACCCTTTTAATATCCCTAGAAATTGTTGGAAACCTGCAATTTCTTGAAATCATGTAAAATGCCTTAAAAAATTAGAAATCTAATGAAATCTATTAATTCTTTCATAAATCTTCATAGTCCCTACGGAGATCCTATAAAATTTCGTAGATCTGGTGAAATCCCTAAAAATCCCTTCAAGACTGAATCCATTTCAAATTATGCACGCCAGCCGGAGACATGTTCAGGATTAGCTTTCCTATGTAATATGTTTTTGTGAGTGGGAAATAAGGAGACACGTATTTTTTAATTAACATGCATAGCGACATTTTGAAATTTTTTACAAATAATTTAAAAGTTTAAAGGTACAATGAGTTTTTTGCAAATTTTACTTTAAACCGTGTCATTTTTGTAACTTATAATATATAAAAGTTTTTCTTCTTTCAGTTTATCCTGTTTTCTGCACTTTCTCGAAATCCACACAAAAATTTTAAAATAATAAAAAATGTTAACATATTTTTGGATTTTTGAAAAAAAAAGAAAAAAAATTCTCAAAAACACCACCCTTTTCCCCTGAAACTTTTGAGATTTTAAGGTTTTTTTAATTTCATTTTATGAACTATTTTGTACTCTTGAAAAATTCAAAAAATTCAAAAATAATAAAAAATGGTAACTTTATTTTGGATTTTTGAGGAAAAGAAAAAAAATTTTCTCAAAAACTTTCAGCTTTTTATTTCTTTCCATTTAGGAATAATAGGTACTAATATAATCTACTAACCATACATTTTCTGTTTTATTATTTTGAAATTTTTTTATAGATTCTGAAAGAGAGCAAAAAAATGGGCAAGAAACGTAAAACAAGATAAACCTTCATATCTCATAAATTGCAAAAATGACACGGATTTTAAAGTGAAATTTGCAAAAAAAGTCATTTAACATTGAATTTTGAAACATTCGTAAGAAATGTAAAAATGCCGCTATTATGTTAATTTGAACAAAAACATGTCTCCTTATTTTCCACGTGCAAAAACATATTTAGTGGCAAGCTAATAATCATGAACATGTCACCCGCCGGCCTTCATGACTTGGAATGGATTCGGTCTGAAATACTTTGAATCCACATGAATTATCTTGAACTTTGTAAAATCTCTTAAAATTCCTTTAAAAATGTGAAATGTATTGGCGAGCAATTAGAGAAAATATTCGCATTACTGTCATTTAAAAAAAATAGTTGCAACGTTTAAAAAAAGTGTCAAAAAGTTTTGATAATGCCTTGAGTCAGAGGCCTGTATGAGCCTTATATT
This sequence comes from Andricus quercusramuli, assembly GCA_932178445.1. Classification (NCBI taxonomy): domain Eukaryota; kingdom Metazoa; phylum Arthropoda; class Insecta; order Hymenoptera; family Cynipidae; genus Andricus; species Andricus quercusramuli. The sequence goes on from CAKNXH010001073.1 coordinate 68,555, forward strand.
TTTGGTATTCACGGTTTTGAGTCTTACGATATAGCATTTATATTTCTGGGGCTCATGATTTTGGGACTAATGGTTTGAAACGTAGAGCTTGGAACATAAAGTCTAATACACGAGATTTACATTCCCGGAATAGTAATCTCATGTTGCAATGCGTGGTAAAATATGTAGTGATAATCTTCAGAATTCAATTTCAAAATTGCATAATTTATGGATCAATTCATTTTTTCAATTTAACATTAATATATATTTTTCTTTAGTGATGGTTTCAGATAAATTCAATATTAGTATCACAAGCTTCAAACAAGTGAAAGAAATGCAAAACTAACTTAGAAGATATTTTTTGTATTCGCAATTTTCACCTTTAGCTTTTTTTTAAAAAAAAAAGCTTCTACCTACGTGTTATATTTTAATCCTGATTGTAATATTAGCAAACGTTTTGTAATCTGATCTTTTGATTTCGAATAGGTTCTGGTTGTAAAATAAATTTACTACACGTATAATATGCATATTACTTCCGTTACATTAATGGTAAAATCGCTAAAGAAATTTCTAGCTCTGTACATTTTCTATTACTTGTAGAACTTATAATAAATATTTAAATAATATCTCATAGCATGCAAATATTCAAGAATTTTGTTATTGAAAACAGTCAGTACGAGAAAGTTGGGAACTTCCCGAGTAAAGTAGCTGGACCAGTCACATAGGGAAGTGCCGCATACTCTCTAATAAAACGTTTCTAAAAAGTATAATCATTTAAATCCGTTATATGAAATCTATCAATCCAATTTCATGAATTCATCCCATAATCAAGTCATAATTCGTTTACTAAAATACGTAATTGTTGATAGAATAACGCATATCCCCAGTGACTTCATAAACAAATTACAATAATGCGGAATTACGGAATGAGCTCCCGAGTCGAAATTTAGGCCCTACTTTGAACCTGTAACTTCTAACTTAGTAGGCGCTGCGAGTAGTAAAGAAGCCTCTAAATAAGCAGCCCTTTTTAATGCAATTTTTACCCTATTTTGACGTTAAAAATGTCAAAAATCGGCCGTTTTTCCACGTTTAGCGTCAAAGTAGGGTCTATATTTCAAGCAAATTAGACCCTATTTTGAGCCTCCAAGAACTACATGTAGAACTTACAGCATCAAAGCCGGTTTTCTACAATTTCACACCAATATGCATGAATGAAAATAACCATTTTGTATCTATCAGCAAAAATAAAATAATTATATCTGTGATATAAATATCATGGATATTCACAATTATTTCGTAGATATATTTCTCATAATATTTCAATTATATCGCTAACGCATAGTATCATAAAAAATCCGCCATTACCAAGGATCGAAACCTAGTTCGTACGCACGCGCCGAGTTTATTTAACAAACACCTGACGCCCTAACCGATGCGGCATTTGTCCAATACTTTTAGGTCCTTTTTCAACTTTTTGTGCCATTAAATATTGGAAACTATTTTTGAAGAGTTCAATATAAATGTTTTCTGTTTTCTAGAAATATTCAAGAAGATTTTGAGGCTAAATATTTTTATTTGATTCTGTGTAATTTATTATTCAACCCTTAACGTCTCACACTCCACGGGCTTCCCGATTTTTTTCCGATTGTCTACATTTTTTTAAAAGTATTTTTTACATTCTTATCCTAATGAGAAGGTATTGGTTTTATGTAAAAAATGACTTAGTCGGGTTTCATCAAATCTCCACGTTTTGAGACCCCCTGAGCCAGAAAAAACGATTTTTACCAAGGTGTCTGTCTGTCTGTGGTCTGTAGTCTGTAGTCAGTAGTCTCTCTGTGGGTATGATAACTTTCAAAAAAATGATCAGATTTGATTGAGCTTCGGCACATTTGTTAAAGCCTTGAAAGAAAAGGACAAGTTCGTTAGCCAGCTATTTTAGACGAAATTTCAAAAAGTTGAAGCATTTTTTTAATTTTTGTGACCATTTTTTTCCAAATTCCACATTTTTATTTACGGCTCTTCGTATCACATGGAAATTCGAACAATTTATCCCAAAAACAAACGAAAATGAACATTTTGAGCCAAACAACGCACGATACGAAAAAAAGTCAATACAAGAAAAATGTGTCTTTTTGCACGCCCTACAAGATTATCATGACGACTTTTTGAATTTTCTTGAAAAATCGAAAATTCACATTTTTATTGAACAAAAAATAATTAAAAATCCAAAAATTCAATTTTACGGTCAAACTACGCAAGATACGACGAATGATGATGAAACAACATTTGTGCGTGAAAGAAAGATCTACAAATTTTTTTTGTGGTCACATTTTGATAGGATGAGTATTTTTTGTTTTATTCGTGAACTTGAAAATTTGTATTTTTACATTCTCATCTAGAGAAGGTATTAGATTTCTGTAAGATTTG
>CAKNXH010001073.1:80098-145009 GCA_932178445.1 Andricus quercusramuli
TTTATATATTTTGAAAATCGGTTTTTTATAGTAAAACTTTTTTCATTAGCATAATTCAGACTTGATGCAAGAATATAAAAGATTCCTTGGTTTGAAACAAACTGATTGACCTATAATTTTAATGCATTTTATCAAATATTAGGGAAGTTATGGTAATTTATATATTTTGAAAATCGGTTTTTTATAGTAAAACTTTTTTCATTAGCATAATTTAGAGTTGATGCAAGAATATAAAAGATTCCTTGGTTCGAAACGAATCAATTGACCTATAATTTTAATGCATTTCATCAAATTGTAGGGAAGTTATGGTAATTTATATATTTTGAAAATCGGTTTTTCATAGTAAAACTTTTTTCATTAGCATAATTCAGACTTGATGCAACAATATAAAAGATTCCTTGATTCGAAACGAATCGATTGACCTATAATAAAAACGCATTTTACCAAAGAGTAGGGAAGTTATGGTTATTTATATATTTTGAAAATCGTTTTTTTATAGTAAAACTTTTTTCATTACCATAATTCAAAGTTGATGCAAGAACAGAAAAGATGTGTTGATTCGAGACGAATCGATCGATCTATAATAATAATAATACACTTTCTTGAAGATTAGGGAAGTTCTGCTGATTTATAGTATCTGAATCATCAGTTTCAAACAGAAAAACTTTTTTCATCGACATAATTTAAAGTTGATGCATGAATAGAAAAGACTTTTTGATCATAAATTTTCAAATAGAGTAATATTATGACAATTTTTGTCAAGAAATCATAAAGCTGGGAAAGGGATAGGGTGCGACAGAACTTTTCCTTTGCCTTTTCCAGCTCAAAAAATTATTATTTCGAACGCAATATTTGATTTGTCTGATTTGTCTTTGTATTTAAAACATTTTTTGTATTATTTTGTAATTTTTCATTTTTGGTAAATTTCTATTTTTAAATTGAGCAAAATGAAGACTTTGGTTTGTCTATTATTGAAAAAAATGACTAATGCTTCCTCTATGAGGAAGCAAATACATTTGCTAACGGGAAGCAAAGTGCTCGTGAAATGAGCACCACATAATTATAAATACAAACTAAGTGGAAACACTCGAGATCGAATTCACAGCTAGTTTTACTTTTCTTTAGCTTTTTACTTATACACAAATAAACATTAGAGAGAATCCTTTTTTTTCAATCTATCTTTTTTTATGAACGCATTTTTCTGAAATAAAACAGATATTTGACATTTTACTTTTGTTAACTTGCATTAATTATTACCTCTCTAAGTGAAAAATTTCAGGAAAAACCGCAACAATCTAGCACTAATATAGGAGAAGGTTATAATAGCTATAAACAAAAATAATTTGTTGAAACAATTATGTTTGTCAAATTTCAATGATTATCACCTCACTTTGGGTGAAAAGTGGACAAACAGTTGAAAATTTCAGAAAAAAACCGCAACTTTCTAACATTATCCAAAGTGAATATTATTAAAAATAATAATCACTGGGGATTGTATTGACCCTCAAAAATTTAAATTTTGTAGAAATTATTGATGTAAGTTGTTGGCTTTAGGGTCAGGTGAATGGCTGAGATAATAACACTTCCAATTGTAAAACTGCTTACCTACAAGATATTATGTACTTTCCACAGATTTAATTAAACTCACTGATGAGGGCCACCATTGTGTGCCGAAACGTCTGAAACAACTTCACCTGACCCTGAAGCCAACAACTTACATCAACAATTTCTACAAAATTATTAAAAATGATACTAAATTGTTTGAAAAGTCACATTCGTTAACTTAAACTAATTATCACCTCACTCGAAGTGAGAAGTTGAAAATATGTTGAAAAATTAGGAAATAATCGCAAAATTTAACTCTATTCTAAGATAAAATTGCTAAAAACAACAATGAATTGTTTTAAAAATTTATATAAACATCAATTTATGGGTAGTTAATAGTATTCTCAAAGATATTAGTTCTTTGGTATTCTATGTCTCATAAACAATGTGCATATATTTAAAAAAACGCAAAAAATCAAAGTAAGTGCCAAAAAGTCGCAAAACCCAAACTTTTTCTTATGCGGTTTTTGTGGGGTCCTATAAAACAGAATTATGGGGGTGATATTTGAAAAATAAGTATTTATTCTTATTCTATAGCTATTTCTGAAAAGAAATATTGAGTTTTAACTTGATTCAGCTAATATTGACGATTCTGAATGAAATTTACAAAAACGTATTTTTTTCTTAGGGGAAATACGCGTTAAACTTTATGGGACTTGCGGAACCTCAGAATATCATTTCTAAAAAACGTATTTATTTTTTTGTGCATTCCAACAAATTCCTGTGCGATGTGCATGGAAATTAAAAAGAGATTTTCAATGCATTTTCGGATGGCATGAATAGATATATAAAATTAATTAATTTTCAACCAAATACTTGAGTTTTCAACTCAAAATGATAAATTTTGAACCAAAAATGGGAGAATTTAATTTTCAGTTACAAAATTATTTCTTAACCAAGAAAAAAAAGGAATTTTCAACAAAATAGTTACATTTTCAACCAAAGCTATGAATCATCGTAAAAAAACATAAATTCTCAACGAAAAGTTTGAATGGTTGATATTTCCACCAGAAAATATTTTTATTTTGAATGAAAAGAAGAATAACTCTTCAGCAAAAAAAAAAGAATTCTCAACAAAAGAATGAAATTTTTAACGATGAAAGATGTTTCATCACAGAAAAAACAGAAGATAAACTTTACATCGATTTCCGACGAAAGATTCTTCGCAACAAAAATTAACTTCGCAGGATAAACTTTACACAAATATCGGTTGAACTTTCTTTTGTTTTTCCATGACAAACACACGTATTTTTGAAGACGCGAAGTTGGCTGAACAATACTTTATCGCTCTAAAAAATTTCCTGCAACAAATTTTATTCTTAGTTTTTTATGTGTAGTCAATGAAGAAAAAAATCTTCGGAAATCATCTAACACCCCTTGGAATCTTCTAAAATGTTCTGAAACCTCACAGCATCTATAAAATTCTTCCATATCATCCGAAATTCTACAAAATTCTTTGAAAAACTATAAACATTTTTTGAACCCCTCGAAATCTTAAAATTACTTGGCAATTCAAAAAAATTAATTTCTTGAATAAAGCATCGAAATCTTTTAAAATACCCTAAAATATTTCAAATCCTTTGAAATACTTCGAAGTATCCCTTAAAACGTTTTCAAGATCTTTAGAATGGTTTGGAATGCCTTCAAATTATGGAAATATATTTGAAACTTCTTGGAATCTTTTGAAATACCCTAAAATATGTCAAATTATTTGAAAGTTGTTAAAGCTCTTGAAAATTCCTTGGAATTTTTAAAAAAACCCTACAATTTTTGAAATCCTACAAACCAGCTGAATTTTCAACCAAAAAACATCAGTTTTCTACCAAAATAATTCAATTTTCAACGAAAAAGACAATTTTTCAACAAAATAAATGAATTTCAAAATAAAAAGATGAATTTCCATAAAAAAATGGAATAGTTACATTGACAGTTAAAAAATTAAGTTTCAACCGAAAAAATCGAATTTGTAACAAAATAGTTAACTTTTCAACCAGAGAAATGAATTTTTAAACTAAAATAATGATTATTCAACAAAAAAATGAATAATATTTGGATGTTGATAACGAAATTGGCTTAATTTCCAACCAAATAGTTGAATTTTGAACCCCAAAGATGCATTTTGTATTAAAAAAGACAAATTTTCAACAGAACACACGAATTTCCAACTAAAAAAGATATTTTTCAACCAAAAATAGAAGAGTTAAATTTAAATTTAGAAAAATACATTTTCAACAACAGCAAAATACAAAAAAATATTCAGCTAAAGAAATTAGTTTTTATATAAAAATATAATCTAAAATTTTATTTTCAACTAAATAGATGAATTTCAAACCAAGGAGATTAAATTTCTATTAAAAAAAAAACAATTTTGTACAAAAAATCAAATAGTGAATTTTTTTATTAAAAAATAGACTTTAAACCAAATAGTTAAATTCTCAACTGGAAAGATTAACTTTATATCATGAAAGAACAATTTTCTACAAAATAAATGAATGTTCAACTAAAGAAAGATACATTTTTAAATAAAATTATAAATATTCCATCAAAAAAATTCTTTTCAACCCAAAAGTTTAATTTTTCACAAAAAGATGACTGAAAAATCTTAACTGTTTGAAAACTTGACTCTTTTGTTAACAATTCTTTTTTTTTGCAGGAATGCGATCTTCTTTGATTATAGATGCAACTGTTCAATTGAAAAATAATCTGCTTTGGTTGAGGATTCAACTATTTTGTTGGAAATTCGTTTTTTTTTGGTCGAATTCAACTGGTTTTTTTATTAAAAAAAAAATCTTTCTCATTTTGAAATACCAAATATTACATTTTTTGTGGAGAAATAATCTTTTTTGCATAAAAATTCAACTATTTGGTTGAAGGTGGAATTTTTTTATTAAAAATACAGCTTTTTGTTGAAAATTCCTGATTTTAGTTAAAAATTCAACTATTTTGTCAACAAGTTTTTTTCTTGGTCGAAAATTTAACCGCTTTTTTGACTATATGTCATTTTGGATAGAAAATTCGTCCTTTTTGATTAAACATTCAACTATTTGGTTAAAAACCTTACTATTTGGTTAAGAAACAAATTATTTGATGGAAATTCGACTATTTCGTTGAACAGTTATATTTTTGGGTCAAAGATTTAACTTCTTCGTTGAATATTCGTCTTTTCGGATAGAAAATTCGTCTTCTCGGGTTCGTGATTTCGTATGGTCCTCAAATAAGATGATGTCGAATTTTATTAACTTGATGTTTAGTTTTATTATTTGCAGAAATGTGAAATCTTTAAAATGAAGAAAAATTCTCTAAGTACCCGGATACCCGGGTACCCGAGTGAACCATTGCGAAAATTGAGAACAATTTCGAATCGGATGACAAATTCCAAACAAATTTACAGCTTTTTTTATTTGCACGGCAGTATTTGTGACAGATGTGATCCTTTGAAAAATTCAGAAGATCAATATTAACAAAGTTTTAATACACTTAGAGCCAATGTTGCCAATTTGAGGGGGGTTGGGTGTCGCGCCAAAATCTACGGCTTACAACAAAGTAGGTCAATGGAAGTAACGCTACGAACTTATATAACATTTAGCACGTTTCCTGATGATAAATTTTAATAAATTTTTAAATTAATTTTTAATTTTCAATTAAAATTTTTTTAAATAAATAAATATAATATAATATTTAAATAATAACTTAATAAGTTTGAAGATCACATTCAAATTTCAGACTTCACACTCTTTCCCCTTTTCCCCCTTTCACAAGAATTCTTATATTCTTCTATTTCAGGTTGAAAAGTCTACTATTATACTTTTAGTTCGGAATTTATCTTCTGGGTTAAAAATCACCATTTGGTGTTTAACTCTGTTGTTGAAAATTCGTTTTTTTTTTAGATTCAACATTTTAGTAGAAAATCCATATTCTCCTTTGTTGAAAATTCAAATGTCTTTTTAAATATACGTTTTTTTGTTGAGAATTAATTTCTTTAACTAAAAATGTAGCTATTTTATTTTTGGTTGAAAATTGATATTTTTAATTGAAAATTAATCTTTTCTAGTTGAGAACTCAAATATTTGGTTGAAAATTCGTGCATTTTCATGAAAAATCTTCTTTTTTAGTAGAGAATTAATCTTTTTGGTTGAAAATTCGTCCTATTTTATTAGAAATGCAACTGTATGGGTGAAAATTATTCTATTTTGGTTGAAGATTCAACTATTTTGTTAAAAGTTCGTCTTTTTTATTGAATTCAACTGTTTTTTTTATTGAAATTTGTTGTTGTTGAAATATCATCTATTACATCAGATGAGGAGTTCATATTTTTTGTTGAAAAATCAACTACTTGGTTTAAAGTTAAACTATTCTCATGAAAATTTGAATATTTGGTAAAAAATTATTTTTTGTTGTTGAAAAATCATACCTTCGGGTTGAAAATTCTACTTTTTGCTTCAAAGTTCAACAATTTTGTCGAAAATTGATAAATTTTGTTGAAAATTCATTTTTTTTTAACATTGAACTTCTTTATGGAAAATTCATCTCTTTGGTTGAAAATGTAACTATTCGTTTAAAAATTTACGTTTTCCTGTGGAAAATTCAACTACGTAGTTTAAAGTTGAATTGCGTCATTAGAAATTCATTTAATTATTCTTAAGATTTATCTCTTCGATCGAAAATTCAACTTTTTTGGTTGAAAATTAGTTTTTTTTTGTTACAAATTAATTTTTCATCTGAAAATTTAATTTTTCAATTTGTAGTTGGAAATTTATCCTTTACAAAATTGAAAATTTATTTAGTAGAAAATCCATTGATTTGATGATTCCATTTAGTTGAAAATTCAACTTTTTTGTTTCAAGTTCATCTTTCTTGATTGAAAATTCGGCTTTTGGTAAAATAGTCATCTGCTTTACTTGAAACTGAACTTTTTTCTATTAAAAATTCAACATTTCGGGCTGAAAATTCAATTTCATTCTCAAAACGTTTTTGTTGTCTTGAAAATTCAAGTGCTTTTGGTTGAATTTTAATCTTTTTCCTGAACATTCGACCATTTGGTTTAAAATGCATCATTATAGATTAAAAATTCAACTATTTTGATAATGTCATTATTTAAGACGAAAATTTATTTGTTTTGTTGAAAATTCGTCCTTTTGGTTTGAAAATTCATCTTTAATGGTAGAAAAGTGATCTTGGTTGAAAATTAATCTTTCTCGGTTGAAAATAAACTTTGTTGTTAATAATTTAATTGCTTTTGAATAAATTCGTATTTTGGCTTGAAAATTTGACTATTTGGATAAGCTTTGAAGTATTTTGTTCAGAATTTTTCTTTCTGCTTGAAAGTTCTGCTATTAGGTTATTAATTATTGCAACTATTTGATTAAAAATTTATTATTCCTGTTGAAAATTATTTTTTTCGGGTTGAAAGTTCATTTCTTTTGGTAGAAAATCTTTTTTGGTCGAAAATTCAAATGTTTTGTTGAAAATGCAACTTGAAATCTGAGGAATTTCAATTATTTTATTATATTTAATATTATTTATAATATCATATAATATAATATAATATAATATATATATAATATTATAATATAATGTATTATAATATTATATTTTAATATTAAATTATACTATTTTCTTGATAATTCCCCCGATTCCCCATGATGTGAGAGAATTTAGTAAGATAAAACTACGGTCATCAAGGAGGGTTGACAGGAGGGGGGGGGGGGGGGCAAAAAATATCCTGAAATTGGCAGCGTAGTATATGGACGGCCCCTAAGCTTCATTGTTTTTTTCGCAACCGTCATAATAGATGAGAAACACCCAAAACAAACTTTCCAGCTTAAAAATGAAACAATTATCTTAATTAACCTAATTTTTTCAATATTTGATATTGCGTTCATAAATGCAAATTAATGATTATTTGAAAAGCAATTGCCAATGTTTTAATAACAGTTATACATATCTAGTGTCTGGTAGTCTGAATCTGAATTTCACACGGAGAATTTCACATATTAAGACTCAATATCTGGATTTTTAGCTACAGGACAATAATCTAGATATTTATGTGTAATATCTTGAAGTTAAAAATTAATATCCGGATTGTAAAGTCTAATATCTCAATATTTCTATGACTAGAGTTTTTAATACCTGGATATTGAATTTTAATATCAAAATATTCCAGCCTAATATCTAGATCGTTGTCCTATAGTGAAAAAAAAAACAGATTTTGAATTTGATTTTTAACCATTTCTATCCGTGCACTCGAGTTGATATTCGGAATAGCTAAAAATCTAATTAACGTGGACTTGTATCCAGAGAAGAAAAGGGGTAAAGGGGTTGATGTGCAGTAAATGACGTGCTTGGGATGGTAGATTAGGATAATTCGACCCTGATTACTGCGCTTCTTCCTCGCACGTATATAGTGCTGCATTATATCCATTTACATGTGCAAGTCATATGTGTGAAGTGCTGGGAACGTGAATGAGGTCCCGATCGCAACACATCCGCGTCTTCACACACACTTATATTCGAAGTATGTATTGTGAACGATGGCCAAGGTATGTGGGTCAGGAAGCCGGCGCGGCGCGGCGTCACTAAGAGCCAACAGGCAATTCTCCTTAAGGCGGCACCGTTTAGTTTGACTTTCGTATGAAAATTTTGCCATGTCCAAATTCTACATCCCTCTTTTTATTACTTCCGCATTACTCATTCAAAGCAAAACTCGAAGAGAAAGAAGATAGCTGGCTGAACAATTGAAAAATATTTGAATTTTAATCCTGGTATATATTAACCATAGTGTTGTTTCAGAATGTCGACTGCTAAACTGTTATGCTAAAGAGAATATGCTTCTTAACAGTTATGTCGTTAAATCCTCAATTTATTATACTCTTCATTTCTTTAAGCTCTGCATATTTCGCAAATATCTGCAGCAACAAAAAAATACTTTCGAATACTTCTTTTTTCCCTAGAGATTCCATGCAATATTTTATGTTTTGTCGAGATCTTAAATAGGAAAAAGTGGTGTAAGGGACAGGATTATTAAGTGACAAGAATATTTTCATCTCTGATTGTGTTTGTAAGGAAAGAGACGTCAATGCCTTTTCCACTACATTGCCGAAAGAAGGCATTGAAGTCTCCTATTGTGTTACAACTTTCATCATCTTTGTCTCTTGTTTACAGTCAAAAAACATAAGTGAAATTTCCGATGGGTGTGCTGATAATAGTAAACAAAGTTTTTTCCAAATAAAAACGAGATATGAATGTGCTGTTAAAAAATGTTTGGCATTTCATCTCATCTCATGTTTACAGCGAGGGCCATTAAAAACTACGTCACGCTGTTTCGAACACTTTTTCTACTCCTCCACATCCTCGTTACATATCATCGCACAAAATTTGAACCCCGGGTGATGACACAGATACGAACACTCACACTTCCCTTTTTAATAAACTTTTTTTCTTCTACTTCATTTGATAAACGTTGCGGCTCAACTAAAAGTTGGAATCCTTTAGAACTGAGACTCTAGTAGAACACTTGTTGAGGGACATGAACAAGGTAAGCAGTGGCTAAAAATTTTCGACATAACCTAAAAAACTGTCACATCTCATGTCCATTATCTGCCTTTCATGAATGACTGTCGTTTATCATTTGAAAGATCTTCCAAATGAGTCAAGCAAGAAAATAAGTACTGCATAATAAGTCTCTGTATCAGAACTCGTACTTGGGTTCCTTTCGAACTATTTATCACTTTGGGTTCCTTTTTGTTGTAGCTCCCTATTGGAACCAAAAATATTGTTACCTAATTAATTTCCTGAAATATGTGATATGATAAATTATTATCAGAATATTATATCCAACTATAACTACTTTGTCGGTCTGTATATAAATGAAAGTGAATCCGGTGTCATTTTATAAATTTAATTATGCATGTAAAATGTGGTGGTAGAATGAACACAAACATGATCTTGTTTTTTCTAAATTATTAATTTCTACAATTTTTAACATTTTTAAACGAATAATTGATTTGTGATTTTAAAAAAAAATTGACAGGAATGTACTTCTCCGAAAATATGTTTTTGTCTCTCCTTTAAATTAAAAATTTATACAAATTTATTATTCATTCAATGAAAGATTATCTGAAATTTGTGATAATGTTATCTAAGTTTGAAAATCACGTTCATATTTTAGACTTTACACTCTCTCCTCTGTTCCCATATTATCCCATTTTTTAAGAAACTCTTTTTTATCATGTTTTCAAAAAACTTGTTCCTTTCCCACTTATTCTCGATTCTTCGCTTAAGATCATGTGGAAAAATTGCAGAGTAATCTGGTGTCAGGTCTGTCCCAGGTCTGGCGCTAGTCTTGTCCAGGTCTGAATTTAACCACACCGTCTAGTCTGGAACATATTCTGGTCTGGCCCAGGAGGACTGGCTAGCTACATTTTTATTCAAGCCCAGGCCAGACCATCTGGTCAGCGTCAAGACTGGAAACCAGACTGTCCGGTCTGGGCCAGGCCGCAAGCGCTAGAAGATTTTTCCACACGGGAATGCGAACTGAATTAATAGAATCCAATAAGAAAATTCAACTGTTTTTGGTTGGAAAGTCTACCATTGTATTTATGGTTCGAAATTCATTTTGTTTGGTTAAACATTCTACAATTTAGTTAAAAATTTAATAGTTTATTAAAAATGCAACTATTTTGTTGTAAAGTCATCTTTTTTGGTCAAAAAATCAACTACATACTTGCTTGAAAGTCTTAACTTGGTTAAACATTCTTTTTTTTCGTTGTAAGATTCATCTATGCCCGTATCTAAAAATTTCGTGGCAGTCTTGAATCATGCTAAAGCCAGCACAGTTTTTCTCAAGCTTGTCTGTTCACGCAATAGTAGCCTGGCGCTGCACTGGCGCTGTCTAGTTTTGCTATGTATTTGATTATATGAAGATTGTCCAGATTTTAGCTAGTTTCTAGATAGAATCACGGTTTGGACTTAAACCAAAATTACAGAGGTGAGTTCAGAAAATAATCATTTTTGAATAAAAGATTCAGGAAATTACAATATTGTAATTTCCTGAATCTTGTGTATTTACACAATTACACAAATATTCAAGCAATAGTTAACTGTACACTATCACATATTTAAGATAGTGAACAATAATTGTTGAAGGTGATCGAAATCTTAATTCAAGAACTGTATTCTTAAGAAGGATTTTTTTGAAGAATGTTTAAAAACATTTTCTTTCAATTGAATTGTATAGTAAAGTTATAATAAATCTATATTGAATTTATAATAATTTTAATTTGTATAATGCTATGTAAAATATTGATGATATTCCAGAATATCAAATATTATTATAAATTCATTATTTTAATTATCTATTGCTTGCGTTAATGATAATTAAGCCTAACGTATTAATTATTTGGAATAATAAACAATCATTATTTCGTAGCCTAATCGCAAGTAAAATCATACTAACTTTATTTTTTTCAAAGATTTATTCACACACCAAGCACTTTTAGTGTTTAGAAAATTGTTTATATTTTATTGAAATAAATATTAGGATGTAATAAATTGAAATTCATATCGGACAAAAATGAAAGAAAAATTTAACTTTTAGATGGCCGAGGTGTTAAGGCGACGGGACAAAGTAACAACAATATAATAGGAAATCACATCAGACGTTCGACACCCGGCGTATGTACAAGAGATTTGCGGAAATTCATTTTTTTTGTGTACAAAAACTTTTTTTATATTTTTAATTACTGCAAACTCTATATATTAGACTTTCATGACATAAAAAAAATTATATTATTTAATTATTAATCATTTTATATCAAAATAGCCGATCTGTCTAGAAACTAGTCGATCCGAGCGTTACATCCCAGTCTAGCCACTGGACAGTCAGCCTGTGGCGCGCCAGTGTCAACTCAAGGCGGACTAGACAGAACCAGTACAGCGCCACGAAATTTTTCCACGCGTTTGTGGCTGGAAATTTAACTATTTTGTTGGGAACTCGTTCTTTTTGGTTAAGAATTGATTTTTTTATCTTATAAATATAACTAATATATATCGCCAACGGCGATACCACACTGAAAACACCAGTTCCCGTAAGATCACTGAAGTTAAGCAGCGTTGGGCGCGGTTACTACTTGGATGGGTGACCGTTCGGGAATACTGCGTGGTGTTGGCCCGTCGTGGGTGTGGTGGACCCACACTGGTTGTATTTATCCACCTAGAAACACTACCCGCATCGGGTAGTGAGGCAATAAACTTTCGAGTTCGAACTGCTAATCAATTTTTTTCATTTTATTTTTTTATAAATATAACTATGCCATTGTTAATTGAACATTTGTATTGTTAATTGAAAATTCATGATTCTTGTTTCTTAAAAATTCATCTGTTTGTTTGAGGATTCGACTATTTTGTTGAAAATTCGTTTTTCTTGATTAATTCAACTATATGCATCTTTCAGTAGAAAAGTTATATTCTTTGGTTGAAAATGAACATGTTTGTTTTGAAAATTCAACTTTCTTCAAAGAAATTTGTCCTTCAGGCTTCAAAATTTAACTATTTGATTGAAAATTGAACCATATTGTCGAAAATTTATCTTTTTGGTTCATACTTTAAGATGATGAGTGTATGAAAACATTTACGTTTTATCGAAAAGTAAGTGTTACATGTATAATTTCCACCGTCTACAGTGAAAAAAACACATCGTATGTTAAAACTGTTTGTGTCGAAAAATAATTATTTTAGTATGTTATATAAGTTTCAAGGCTTAAAATAGTAACTATCAATACATTTACGAATTCATTTAGAAGTAACGTTACCAATTTCTTTAGTAGATACAGTTACTAATTAATTTAGTCAGTTATTCTTACTCCTTGAATTAGCAGATTTTTACTAATTACCAGTAAATGAATCGGCACTATTTGAATTACTAGAAAACTACTACCAATTAGAGTTTTCTACTAATTCAAATTTAGAAAGTAATTATGTAAACAAATTCGGAATATGAAGAAGCATAAAAAAGGGGGATCTATAAGAGCTGTTTTTGCACTAAAGTTTCATTCAAGCATTCCGGTTACAAAGAATAAATCCGAGTGTATAGAAAATTAAACGGTTCGGTTGTCAGTTATCCAGGCGGAAAAATCATATATAGTTTATATATAGTGTGAAGTATTATATATAATATTCACTTTTTGTATACAAAAAATGTATAAAATAAATGAGTATTATACATAATATCTCACACTATGCATAGGAATAATTCATCTTTTTGGGTTGGTATTTATGTACATTAGTTTTATTTGACCAAATTGATTCCCCTATTTTTTGAAAAATCACTCTATTTTCTCTGTTTTGAGAGAATTATGGGCTACGTTACTTTTTCGAGAGGGGGGAGGAGACAAAACTACGATCGTCAAAAACATGGGCGAGGTATAAAAAATAGTCGAAAACTGGTAACGTAGTTTGCGGACGGATCCTCACACATTAAACAAAAAATAATTATACACCATAAACGTAATAAAATCTTGCCTTTCACTTATCGCCAGACTTAAATTGTCACATAAAGAACGTTTATCGATCCGATATCGTTTTCTATTATCCCGTCGATTACGACCAAGTAGCAATTTCAATCTTATCATTATCTAGATCCTAGAAGATATTGTACAAGAACATGCTCATGTAAAGAGCATTTTTCCCCTCTTGACTATGCAGAGCATCCAGGGGAAAATTTTAAAATACGATCTAAAGATTCTTCAGAGTAAAGCGTCGCGCTTCAATGGCACTGGTAATATAACTTGCAAACTTAAGCTACCCAGGAACCAATAACATTATAGAGTATGGGGAATTCTGTGCGAGCGGCTCTTTGGCGCACATGTGGCAAAAGGAAGAAATATTGAACTTGCAGGAACTCGTTCTTAGTTCTGTGCACAGTGAACGCTTATATCGGCAGGTATCATACAAGCTGCTTATTGCTCTTTGAACCCATTCCAGGATTTCCAAGAATTAGGTCGAAAGCAATTACAGTAGAAACTAAATTGACCCTCTTTTTCCCCAAGATCATTAAGTTCTTTGCAAATTTAACTATTTTGAAACGTGAAATAACACGGAAAAATTCTTCCTATAAAAAGTATAGCTCTCAGTCTGGGACTCTTGGACTCGTGAAAAATATTATTCCTGTGTAGAAATCCAATCAGGGATCTGGCCCGGAACCGGTTGGATAGTCGGGACCAGGTCGGGTAATCCGCTCCGAGAACGGTTTAAAAATGTTTTGTGTAAATGTTTTTAGCGTATTCGAAAAAAGGATTCTTCTTCCGATCTCTCCAGTAGCTTAGTGGTTAGAGCACCTGACCGGCAATCAGTTGACCTGGCGTTCGAATCCCAGCGGAGTGAAAAGAAGTAGATCTTTTTTTCGAATGAAAATTTAATTTTAAAAATGTTGCTCCAGGAGATAAAATAGTAAATTGATTTGACTTTAAAGGCTCATCGTAAAAAATACTGTGAACTTTAAAAGTTGAATCAAGTTAAGAAATTCTCGCTGGAGATTGGAGAAAAATTTAAATCATTGTTGCTGAAATTTCCTAGCAATTGTTGAGACCACGTCGGCGTGATTTGAGGTTAGGAAGGAAGAAAGGATTAAATGAATATACAGCACTATATTCTTTGTTTAAAAATATTAATTATCTGCTCCCCAATTCGTTCACTTCTGTTTTCAAACTGATAACTGCAATTAGGTTAACTTTAATTCTGGATCACGACTTTATTTTCAGATTGCGAGGCGGCGTGAGTGCATTTTCGTTCAAGGTAAGAAACTGAAACTACTAAGTAAATAAAAAATAAAATAAACATAGTTTGACCCTCGGACTCGGGAAAAAACTTTTATGTGGTTTTTTTAGTTTATGTCAGAACCCTGTCGTGCTGGGGGGTTTTGGACCTCAGATTTGGATTCAGCGACCCCAAAAACATATAGTAAGCATGGTCTGACTGTGTCAGTGTGGCTGTGTAATTCATCTAGCATATGTTAGAAATCTGGGATCATGTCATGTCACTTAACAAATTTTAATTTCTACAAAAAAAGTGTTCCGACTTGTGCCTAGTCGACTTCCGAGACTCAAATTAAACCATGGGGTTGGCCCGGTCATTAACCGGCCAAAAAATTCCATTTTCCTTATAAATTATGCGAAATAAGATCAAACTTAGGGAATAAAAATTGTTTATCTTAAAAGGGTCAACACATTTATTTAAACCCATTTTTTAATAAGATCATAAGATGTAGAGTTTTTGTTTTAATCGTGAAAAACGTTATCAAAAATAAAAAATTCATTTTTTTGGCCAGACTATACAAGCTACGAAAAATAGTTTAGAAGAATAATCATTCATCTTAAAAAGTTTCATAAGTTTTGACGATACTATTTTTCGATAATACGCATTTTTTTTAATTGTGAAAAATGACAAAAATGAAGAATTCAAATTTTTATAAACACGTCAAAATATATCATAAAATGTTTAGTAACAAAATTATTCACCTTCAATGGATCTACCAATTTGCTTCTGACTACTATTTGATAAGATGCGTAGTTATTGTTTTAATCGTGAAAAATCACATTCAAATTGATGAAAAAATGACACAAGAAACAATAAAATGTTTAACGGAAAAAATATTCACCTAAAACAAAAGTCCCGGATAGAAGTACATATATTAATAAAACATACATTTAATACTATAGAGTGCAACATAATATAGACCATTTTACGTTTTGGAAATACTTTAATCGAGTGCGAAGAACGAGACACGTGATGAAAATTTATTGGTTAAGGCCGAAAGTGTTTTAACAAAAGAGAATTCACAATAATCAAATTACAGAAACGCGAGATCCGACCGACGCGCGCCCTAAGCGCCCTCAAACTTGCGCGCGCAGTGAGCTAGCTGCGCGTGATGAAAATGTGGCTGCGCAGCGGGCAGATTTTTATGAGTAGGAATATTAAAAACGAGTTTTACAATCAACATTTTTATCACTGACTTGCTATTTTTAATATTGAAAATTCTAAAAATGTATTTTTGACATGGCGATAAAAATTTGGTGAGCTGACAGACGATCATTTTTCAAAGAATTGAATTGCGAATTTAAATTATAATTATTTTTACTTTTTAGGGTTTCGAAGCCTTGGACAGAAAGTCTTATAGTTTCGGTCGGGTGTCCGTCCATCCGTAGTACTTCTTTCCCAGGAGGGGAAGTGAGGGGCATGAGGGATTGGGAAGTAGGGAAGTAAGGGAAATTTCGGGAGGGTGGTGAGGGGGAAGCTAGGACGTAGGGGTAGGGGAAATTATGGGAAAGGAAGTAGGTGAAGTGAGGGGAAATGAGAGGAGGGGAAGTAGGGGCAATGAGGCGTAACGCGAAGAGGAGGTACGGGAAGTGAGGGGAAATTATGGGAGGGGATTAGAGGAAATGAGGGGGAGAGACAGTTGGAAAGTGCGGGTGGATAGGGAAGGGAAAGTAAGCAGCTGAGAAGGGACGTAGGGGAAGGGGTGTTAGCTGGGGAAGTGAGGATAGGAGGAAGTAGAGGAGTAAAAAGTTGGGGAAGCGATGGTTGAAGTATTTCAAAGTTGTAAATTATAATAGGTTGCTGTAACAGGATGCTTCAGAATGTTTTTTAAAGTTTAATCAGATTTTTTGTTCACTTTTTTGGATGCCAAATAACAAATTTTTTTCCAGAGCCCAAACAATTCAATTAATTTCAGCATTTTCATTTCCATAATACCGAACATCTATAAAATCAATTATGAAACCGATATAATCAATTAAAAAACTGATTATGCAATAATATTCCACAAACATATTTTTTTTATTCAAGCAAAAAATGGAATTAGATTGTAAAGAAATTACAATTGAAATAACATCTTTGTTTTCTGTTTACAGAAAAATGTGGATTCGCAGGGGGATTTTACAATACAAAAAAGAGTTTCAGTTAATTAGATTGAAACCGAGCTAATTCGTAAAGCCTTTATTGAATTAGTGCAATTCGCGTTACATGTACTCAAAAAGTGTTCAAAATATAAAAAGTCCAATAACTTACAAAAAGAAAAATGTTTTAAGTGAAATTTTTGGCAATGTATACTTTCTCTACTAAACAAATAAGTAGCCAAATTTAAAAAAAATCGATGATGTAAAGGTCTGGTTAATGAGAATTCGGTGTGGAATCATCATTAGCTGAAATCTTCCTTATTGGGTATCTTAAGAAGCACTTGAATGTTGTTCAAAAAAAAAAAATCTCGATCCAGAGGGTATCCTCTAATTACTTTGCCTGGTAAAAACTTTTGTGTGTTCTCATCTCACTTTTACCAATGTCTCATAATGGAAGTCACAACTTAAAATCCGATTTCACGATTTACAGTTGGAAAACCCTTTTACCATCCATTTTGCACTTCAGTATTTTTTGTGAAGACTACTGCTTTGTAATTAACTTTCACTTTAGCGAATAGGGTCGTTTATCCGATTCCGTATTGTTACAATGCATCTCGTTTACGACTTTTGGCCACCTTTTTGATCATTGTCAGCAAAGCAAACGACAAAGGAACTCTCTCTTTCTCACGATTCGTATTATTTATTGGTCGAGTATTCTGTTCCGGCTAAATATGCCGGATTTTAATTTTCTCGTCCGGCATATTTTGCCGGATTTTAATTTTCTCTTCCGGCAAATTTTATCGTGTACGAAATTTAATTCCAAAGAATTTATTATGAATTCCAAACGATTTATTATTCATTCCAAACAATTCTAGATTAATTGCATGGGTTAAAAAATTGATGTTTGCAAGAATATGTGGGATAATAGAAAATTAAAGAAAGATCTTGATAACAGATGGAGGTTATGTGTCATCTGTATATATCTGCATTCCTTGCCGGATCTTAATTTTCTCTTCCGGCAGATTTTTCCGGATTTTAATTTTCTCTTCCGGCATGTTTTTATTAACGTGTTGATTATCCGTAAATGATCATGAATCTCCACAAACTCAATGAATTTCAACACATTTCATAAATTTCTATAAATGTCATAAATGTCCACAAACTTTATAAAGGACCCCCCACACTTGACATTAAAATCCGGCCCCGGTCAAATTAACTGAAATTGCAGTATAATATAGTTCAAAGCCTCCTGATCAAAAAATCCTAATAGGTACCAGTCGAAAAAATCAAAAGTTTACGAGATGTGTCATGTAATGTGTCACCTCGTGTCATGCAATGCCATGCCATTACATGAAATGCCACATGACATGACGCATGACATGACACATGACATGGCACGTCATGCGATGTCATCTCATGTGTCATGCCACGTCATGTCATGTGTCATGTCACGTCGTGTCATGTCATTTTGTGTCATTTCATGTGCCATGTCATGTCATGAGCCATACCATGTGTCAGCCATGACATGTCATGTCATTCCTTGTCATGTCATGTAATTTGAAATGTCATGTCATTGAACATGTCATGTCATGTCATTCCTTCTCGTGTCACAGCATGTTATGTCAAATGACATGACACGTCATGTCATGCGTCATGTCACGCGTCATATCATTTGTCATCTCATGTTTCATGTGATTTCATATCATGCCATGTCGTGTCATCTCCATGTCATGTGTCATGTCTTTCCATGTCATATCATGTCGTAAAATTAAAACGATTACTTCAGACAAATAATTTTAAAAAAACAAGAAACAATCTGCCTTAGCCTTCGAACATTTTATGAATATTTTATACTTGTTGAATAATGATTATACTTTGATTATACCATGACATGCAAAACGCAGCTTGTAAATATAAAACATGGTTTCTATTTCAATATTTGTTAATTATGTTTATAAGATTCGTGATTAATATATTCATATAATTTATAATAAACATTCAAAGCAAATAAATAACTTTCAAATTTTTATTGACCTCCCCCTTGAGAGTGGATGGGAAGGGGAAATATTGGATGGCCCCCCTAAAACCCTTCTCTGGATCCGCGCCTGCCAGGTTGAAGCTCCTATGGGGCCGTTCATAAACTGAGTTAACAATTTGGGGGGGGGGGGGGGGGGCTCGCATCAAAAACTGCCGTTCATTAAAAGGGCAGGGGAGGTAAGGGCAAGTAACTTTACGAATTTATATAATATTTAGTACCTTTACTGGTGATAAATTTGAAATGAATTGATAGAATCCAATAAGACAATCCAACTATTTTTAGTTGAAAAGTCTGCCATTATATTTTCGGTCAAAAATGCAACTACTTGGTCGAAGTTTAACTGCTTTGTTAAAAATTCATGTTTGTTTAAATTCACCACTTTGGTTGAAAATTTAACTTTTTTGCTGAACGTTCGCTTTTTTATTGGATAACAATGCATTTTTTATCTGAAAAATCAACTTTCCCATTTTTGGTTGGAAATTTACCTTTAGTAACTTGAAAATGCAACTATTTGGTAGAAAATTCATATTTTTATTTGCAATTCAACTATTTTGGTAGAAAATTCAACTTATGGGTTGAAATGAACTTTTTTTTTTAAATTCAACGTTTTGATAGACAATTCATCTACACACACTCTCATTACCGCGAAAGGCTGGGACTGGGATTTATGCGCTTTATCCTCATATCTAATTGGTTGAGAAAATCGAATCTATTCAAAAAAGTTAATGTCAAAATTTGACAGTTAATTAAACAAGTAGGAGAGAATATTTAGAGGTTATTATACTAATTTTACCTACGAATTCTAAGAAACGTAGTATTTTCTTACAAGTGTTCTTTGAATAAAACTTTAATGTTTGAGAACTCTGAAAAGACATTTAAGTTTCTTTCTTTTTCAGTCTAGAACTGATAGCCATTTAAGAATTACGTATTTAAAAGTAAAGGAAGAATTAAGTATTAACCTCTTAAGTAAACAAGTAGGGGTTCGCGATATCTGGTAGTGCGATAAGTGGGAGGGTACTGTATTTTGTTCAAATTCATCTTTTTAGTAGAAAATTCAACTATTTTGGTAGAACATACAATTTTTTGGTTCAAAATCAACTGTATTGTTGAAAATTCATGAAAATAAAAAATTACAGGGTGGCCCAATTGAACTGCAAATTTTTAGAACGCTGTATTGTTTTACATACATAAAATCAAATTTTATCGAAGCATTAAAAAAATGGTGCAAAACATTTAAATTTTACAAATTTGAGTCGGTCGACAAACGAGTCGCACGCTGCACGAATGTGCCCCCGCGGGATCTTCAGCCAATCACGAAGAAGGGCTTTCTTGAGCACATCAACACTCTGGTATTTTTTACTGTTGACCCCTCTATAGAACTGATAGGATGCATTTCTTATATAAGCAATACTGAAAGCAAAATATAAGAAAAAATAAAGAAGGTGGGGCTTTCCGAAAAATATTATTTACTTTTTTCGTCGAAATTTGAAAACATAGAAAGAAGATTCTCAGGAAAACCATACCTTTGTACTTTTTCCAATATTGTAAACATGTTTCTGGTAATGTAAAAAAACATCCTATCAATCTAGATCATTCATGACATAACTAGATATTTAAAATTAAATTTTTTTCATTTTTCCAAAATATTGAACATTTCAAACTTAAATTGAAAAAAAAAACCTTTCGAATTGAAAAAGGATTAAAAATTGCAAGTTCAAATATTGGAATCATATATAAAAATCTTGTGTTTTTTTCTTCTCTGATTTTCAATTTTTAGTGTTATATCTTAAAATTGTCCGATATTTAGTCGATCATTTAAAAAAATGAATCTTTTTAAACTGAAAAATGTTAGATTGGAAAATGTCAATAAGGAATATTAATTCTAAAAAAAGTGTTGATAATTAAACGAATAAAATTGACAAATTGTATTCCCCAAAATCAATATAGACAAACATTAGAGTATCTGAAAGTGATACATCAGTAATTGAATAATTCCTTTAATTTTAAATGATTACAATTTTAGAGTGCTGAATTTTTATGTTAAGCGCTATATTTTTCATTTTTCTCGCATTTTTGCCATTCTTAAATATGAATTTAACATTTAAAATTTAAATGGTAGATCTTTAGAGTATAATTAACAATTTAGGAATTTTTAATTTTTAAACGATTTAAATTTACTTAAAATAATTAAGATTTGTAACGGATTGAAATGGAATATTTTCAGATCAGAATTTTGGCAATTTAAATAATTAAAATCCAGAGACACTAAAATTGTATTATTTCTAATTAAAATCTTCTAAAATTGAATAATTTGAAATGGAGGAATTTTGAATTTAAATAATTTTTAATTCAAACCCACCAAAATTTGAGAATTTTAAATTTAAAACTAAATTGAATGCTTCGATGTCCAAAGATTCTGAAATCCTAATACTGTCAATTGTTCCCGTGAAGAAATAGCCCGGTTTGACCCGGCCAGAAGAAGGTTTCTGGCCAGAATCTGACCGGGTCAAACCGGGATACAATTTTGTTAATTGCACAGCCGGGATCTGACCGAGTTCTCACCGGGATCCGTTCTGGCCAAACCGGGCCACACCTGATTTAGCCCGGTTTACTATTCCTTAATTGCCCGGTCAAGATCTGGCCGGGTTCCCGCTGGAACCCGGTCGGGACAAAACACGCCACACAAATTCGCTACGCTAGGAGTTAGAAACTTTTATTTTCAAACAATATTTAACTCGGGAAATTCCTCCCGAAAAATAAACAAATTAAATAATTTTAAGGTCCTCCTTAATCGGCGTATTAGTATATTTTTTACTAAGAGTTGACTTTGTGAAAAAATGAAAACGATTTTCAAACGAACAAAATAGCCGCCGTAATTGGGTTGTTCGTGGATATCTGACAGCTGAAAGACCAATTCTTTGTGTTTTAGGTGTTTTTTCATCAATTGTAAAAAAACAGGCAAACTAATTTTAATTATTTGGTTTCCCACTTTTGGTTCTGCGGTTCCCAGACTTGCCATGACTGCGAAATCGTTGACCAACTTCTTTTCTATTTTCAAACATAGTTTCCCAGTGAAATTATACTTATTTTTTTTTGTGATACGATTTTTGCTTACTTTCAATGCTTTTATATATTATCTTGAATAACCAAAAACGTAATGAAAAGAGAAATAACTTTCCGAACGAGGTTTTGAATTACGTTGTCCTGCGTGCACGTAATGACGATACGGCGACTTCCGGAGTCTTTAATGCTAAAAACGCAGTAAAACGTCGGTTGACGCCAGGTTATACGTTGAGAAATTTGTTAAATTTCTCAAAACTGTATCCAATTTTCTGTAGCAAGCGGATTATTTATAAAGGTAAGTGAATTTTTTTGTTAATAAGTAAGCATGATTAATATTCTCCAACGTTAAAGTTGAATCAATTTTCTAAACCGGTCTCATAGGTTAGGATGTCACGTGAGCCCCCTCAAATTTATTTTATCTCTCATTGACAATTTCTTCGATACGAAGAAAGAATCGATGATGAACACGATGTACTTGTGAAATAAAAATATTGTTGGTAATCTATGTCGGCCTTATTTTTTTTAATTCCTTATTAACAATTTTTTCTTGCAGCCCGACCAGCATCTGATCGAGGAGCCCAGTCAAAAACCGGTCGGATCCCGACCGGGTTACCCTGTTTGTATCTGGGATCCGAACGGGTAACCCAGCCGGGATCCGACCGGATAACCCGGCTGGGATCCAACCAGCGCAGCGTGACGAAACCAACCAGAATCCGACAGGGCAGCCTGACCAGATTCCGGATACAAGCAGGGCAACCCTGCCGGAATCCGGCCCGAACCCGGTCATAATTTCTACACGGGTTATTACTTAAAAAAATTATAATTAAGCATTAAAATTCATTACACAATTTTTTCTGAGATCAAAAAATAAATTCAACCACATTTTCCCCATTAAAAATGAAAAAATTGTCGATTATAAACCTCGAAAATTGAATCATTCCAGAAAACCTTTAAAATGATTTATTTGAAAACTGAAAAAGGGGAGGTTTTCTGGACAGGAAGAGGTCTAATGCAAGGTTGTCCGTTGAGTCCACTGCTTTTTAATATGCTGCTGGCAGACCTAGAGGAGAAGCTAAAGGAAAAAGGGAAAGTGGGGACGATCTTGGGTAATAGCAAACTATACTCTCTAGCATACGCGGACGACGTAGTTCTATTAGCAGCCGATGAGAAGGGGATGAACCTAATCATAAGAATTTTTGAAGAGTACGTGGGAACAAAAGAACTGACGGTAAACGTAAGGAAGACAAAGGTGATGTGCTTCAGAAATAGAAAGACCAAAATAGGTTACGTTTGGAAGATGAACGGAGAAACAGTGGAAAGTGTGGAGGAGTTCTGTCAGTTAGGTTTTTGGGTTGAGGCAGGGGGAAGTATCGAGGTGCAGGGAAGGAAAAGAATCGAATGTGCGAGTGAAGTAATGGGCCAAGTATGGGGTATAGGAAAGAGAAGGTTCAATGACGATTGGAGAATGAGGGTTTGGTTGTTTGATGCGTTGGTTTGGGCGGTGTTGTGTTATGGAGTGGAGGTTTGGGGATGGAAGGAACATAGGAAAGTGGAAAGCATGCATGAGAGATTTCTGAGATGGGTAATGGGGGTTAGTTGTAGTTGCCCAGGATACATGATAAAGCAAGAACTGGGAAGGGGAAAAATGGTAACTAGACAAATTAAGAGAACCTGGAGGTTTGAAGAGAAGCTGAAAAGGTGAGAGGGGATCAGAATAGCACAAGTATGCTTAGATGAAGTTCGGAACAAGGAGACGAGAGGCAATTTAGGAAATTCGAAATGGGAGGAAGAAAGGAAAAAAAATGAGGAGGGTTTGTGATATACAGGAAGGGGTTCTGGATTGGCAGAACATAGAAGTAGAGCTATTAGTATGACAAGGAGAAGAGAGATGGAGAAAGATAATGGATTCGAGGTACAATAGATGGTATATGATGGTCGAAGGGTAGACGGAAGCAGAATATTTGCAAAAGATGAAAAAGGAAGACAAATGGAATAGGGTGGTACGGTTTAGAATGGGAGAAGGAGAGAGCTTGTAGATATTGGATGGATGAAGAGGACAATCTGTGCAGAGGATGCGTATACGAGGTGGAGTCATGGGCACATGTGTTAGCGAGGTGTACAGGAGAGGAAGATGGACAGTTGATTGTTGATGAGTGTGTAAGATGGATTTTGGATGGTAATGGGTAGGTAGTGACGTAGATGAAAAAGCTGGAAGAAGTTAGAGGAAGCAAGGAAATAGGGCAGAACCAAACGGGTAATCCTTTGTAAGGGAAAGTAACTAGCAAAAATTTTTTATTTTAAATCGTTGAAAATGCATTTGATGGTAAGAGAAAATGGAAGCCCTGGAAGATCGCTAATTTTTAGAAGTCTAAGAAGAATAGTATTAATATTATTGTTATTATGTAAGGCGAAGCATCAGAATATAA
Organism: Andricus quercusramuli; assembly: GCA_932178445.1. Classification (NCBI taxonomy): domain Eukaryota; kingdom Metazoa; phylum Arthropoda; class Insecta; order Hymenoptera; family Cynipidae; genus Andricus; species Andricus quercusramuli. The sequence continues at coordinate 104,119 of CAKNXH010001073.1, forward strand.
GCAGCGGTCAAGTTAGACTAAGGATGAAATGTAAATATATGTACAGGGAGCAGAGGCCCTCAAACCCGTAAAAGGGAGAGATTATATATACATACATACATACATTTAAAAACTGAAAACAATTTTATTTGCTAAGAAATATAATATTGAAACTTTTTTTGTACTCTAAACATTTAACTTTTTTTAAATGAATTGAAATCGTGTAAAGGTTCAATATTTTCAAATTGTTCATCATATTCTTCAAAATTCAACGATTTCAATTTTAACTGCAGAATCAAAACTTAAAAAAGAAAAAAATCGAAAATTTAGCGTTCGACATAAAAATGTAATGTTCAACATGAAAATTCAGAACTCCGAAATTGTAATCAATAAAAATAAATAGTTTAATTACTCAGGTATCAATTTCAGATACTTTAATTTTCATCTATTTAAATTTTAAACAAGCCTTTTTTGACATTTTCAAATATTTTTCAGTTTTAAATGATATTCATTTTCTTTTGACTCATCAACAAAAATTCGGACAATTTTAAGTACAAAACGTAATTACTACATATGATTCCAATTTTCGGAATTGCACAATTTTAAGCCTTCTAATTCAAAATTGTTTTGTTTTCTTCAAGTGAGCTCGAAATGTTTAATATTCCGGAACATTTTCAAATTATAAGAGATTTAATTTGCAATGCCTTGTTTTGTTCCAAAAATGATAATATTTATTAAATGAAGTGAAGTTATCACTGAGATAAGCTTTTAGTAGTTAGTACCCACCAACCTAAATAAGTAAAATACGTATAATAGAAAAATGAATTTTTTATTCAGTGTGAATTAAGATGATTCTCTAATGGTTAAAAATTGATATAAATTAAGTATAAAATAACAAAAATGTTCTTTCAGTATTAAAATGCAATTCAATAGGTCATTTTGTTAATAATTTCATTGCTATTTTCGAAGATTGTCTATTATACAAATTTTTTCTCGAATACGAGACTCGTGATAAACACGAAATTTGGGGAAAATTTTCATATAACCATTAGGAGCAAGTCTATTCAATTTTATGAAATTATGATCATTTATCTGATCATTTGAATGAAATCTGATGATTTGAAGTTTGAGGATGTTCCTCTTCAAAATTAAAACAACACAATTTATAACTAGCTGTAAATTAGGTATTTTCACTTCATAGTCAGCTAACTTCACTTCGTTAACTGATGAGGGGAAAACAATGGATCAAATGCATAGGATTCGCTCTATTTTTGTCCTATTTTGTTAATATCTTCGTAAAAACTAATTTTTTCGATATAAGTATATATATATATATATATATATATATATATATAGTTTCCATTTTTTAATTACTATTCAATGAAATAATAAAATGAGAATAATTATTATTTATTACGAAGATATAACATAAATAAAGTTTTGTCCCGTGCATTTGATCCATTGTTTTCCCCACAGCACTCAACGAAGTGAAGTTAGCTGATGCTTGAAGTGAAAATACCTAATTCGATCTCGAGTGTTTCCACTTTGTTTGTATTTATAAATATATGGTATATATGAAATTTTGAAAAATTTAATTCCTAATTTCTCATTACACTTTTAATATGCAAATTTGAAACATAGAATTATGAGACTTTGTAATTGGAAATCTCGAAAAATTAAGAAATTTCAATCCAAATATTTTCGGATATGAGCTTTTGAAGCAAACAAGCTTTAGTGCCAAAGACTCCAAAATAAAACTGTGTTAGATTGCGCATTCAAAAGTACAATTTTAAATTGAAATTATACCAATTTTTAAAATGATAAATATATTAATAATAAGTGTCATTTCATATAGGATCAAATGACGTATATTCAAAGTCATTGGAGGATAGCTTTTTTTACTATAAAATGTGATTTCTGTCAAAGAAATTTCCTGTCATTTTCACCATTCAAAATTAAGGAATCTGAAATATTGTGAACCTTCAAAGTTCAATTATTCTAAAAGAGTTGAAAATTATTATAATACATATGCTGAACATTATAGCCATCGTTATATTCAAATTCAAACTAAATAATTTCAATGCAAGAGGAACAATTGTTGCTTCAAGTGGAAAGATAATTTTATAAAATGTAAAACTGACGTATACTAGTAAACTATTAAATTGACATCATTGAAATGAGACAAAAAATCGCAAGTCAAAAACATGCGAAAAGCGAGCGAAACGTATAGAAGCTTCAATGTGGACAGAATAAATTAATCGTAGATTATTGTATATAATAATAATAATATGATTAATAATTGTTTCAACAAGTTTTTAACCTTGATATTTACAAATGTCTTCAACAATGGATTTTCAATGTTAGGAAATAAAAAACCAGCAACGTAAATGTACGTGCATTTCCTACCAGACCTTGAATAATAATTAAAATTAATAATCTTCCTGAAAATGCACTACATGCAAATGCATTAATTTTTTGAAAAAATCTTTGGCCCCTCAAAGAAGGGTTCACTAAAAATCATTGTCTTTTATTTTTTAATTACAGAAACTTTGTTCTTTATCTTTACAGAAGTGCTTATATACATAGGGTAATATCATGCGATTGTGGGAAAAAAGTGTGAGATAAAATCGCGCAAGTTAAATATTATTAGCCGCGTCCGCTTATCGGAAAAAGGCGTTTACTCGCTGCCTTTCCTGGCGATGTGTCTTCCTGTCACTGTGAAAATAAGAAAGACAGCGTCATTCCAGGATTCTCTGAAACCATTGACAACGTCCAGTATTCTACAAGTCGGCCATCACTGCCAGAGTCGTTTTGAAGACGCTTTCTCTTCACATCGAATCAATGGCCTCTAGAATCACTGCAAACGCTCTTTTGTTGCACCAGCCTATTTACTTCAGAGAGCATTTTTTCATATGCTAAATTACGACCTACTACTTATTTGATGAATCTGGGGAAACACCAGGTCAACTAACGTAAATCACTTCTTCTAAAAAGGAAAGGCTTCTGCATGGTATTCTCATATCTTTCAGTTTAGAAGAAAAATGAATTCTAGACAATGAATTGATTTGTGAGAATTCAAAGAAAATAAGTAAATGAAGCGGAATATTCTCCTTCAAACAATGAGTGAATATTGCTATGCAAATTTTACGAGCACAGTTAAAAAGACTGGGGAAACCAGTACGAGGTGGATACCAATATAAAAAGAATAATGGGAAAAAATAACTTGATTTTGAAGCAGAAGTTCTGCAGTATTTTTTTATAAGTAGCAATATTGAAAACTAGTTTTGTCCGCTGACAGATCATCATCTTTTAAGGAATTAAATTGCTTTCAATATTCTTTCACTAGTTCCTTCGATTCATCAAATTCTTGGCCTAAAAACTGCAAAATGATTAATCTCTTAATATTCATCGAAAATATATTTTACGTGTTTTTATGAAAAATGTCATTCGGTACAAGATGAATAAATTTTTGAAGATTTACCCAGAAACCTATTCCATGAGAACGGTATTAAAATCCGAACCCAAAAGAACGAATATCAAGGTATATGGCTTAATGTCTCTGTTTGTTAAATTTTTTAAGAAGAAAATTAGAAACACAATATTATCAAGTCAATGTGTGCAAAAATTCTATTTTTGAACAAAAAGACTCAGAAACATTTTTAATCCAAAGATCAGTTTTATTGAAAAAACATATTCGGAAAGCTCAATATATGCAAAAATAATTGCATAGAAAGGCCTCAAAATATGTTTCCAAATAACGTTTTAATCGGCTCATTAGAGTAGTCTTGGATATCAAAGTAATGTTTCTACGTTTAGGCTGCGAACACAAACAAATAATTCTTACTCACCAAATAGCTTTTAAATAGTCAATCCAGTTCATGCGTTTTACAACATAAACAAATAAAATTATTCGTAAAGTTTGTTTGAAGCTCGCATAATTTTTATAATATATTAAAAACGATCACTCTTCAAATGAAAAAATGTATTTGAATAACAGTTATGGATTATTGCTCCACGAATGTATACACAATATCTTTCGAAGAGAGGGGAGAGGGGAAGCAGTGAAGACAAGGAAGATATAGGGTCAAGCTTGAAAAATCTAAAAATGTACAGAACGCCGCCGGAAAAACATAGTTTTGTGTAGAAGGAAGAGAAAAATAAGGAGACAGAAAGAGACAGAGCTGAGGCTAAAGATCCGATGGAAAAGGAAAGATTAAAAGAAACGCGCGAAATGATGATATAAGTAATGGGGTGTATGAAGAAAAGCAGGAGAAAAGGGTGGAGGAAATGAGAAAAGAAATTAGACAGGAAATGGCCGAACTTAGAAAAGAAATGAGGAAATGGGAAGAAGTCAGGGAAATGCTAGAGAAAAGGATGCAGATGCTGGAGCAAAGGTTAGGAAAGAAGGAAGAGACTAATGAAAAGTTAGATGAGTTGGAAGGTAGAATTTAAAAATTTGAAAGCTCAAACCGTGAATTTGGAGGTGAGGAGAGTGGGAATAAGGAGAAGGAAAGGCTGAGAAAAATAGAACAAAGAATAGAAAAGAAAGAGAGAGAAGAAAGAAAAAGAAAGATAGTGATAAAGGGTCTAAGATTAGAGGAGAAAGAGCTGATGGAAGGAGTGGAAGAAGTACTAAAAAGAATTGATGCTAAGGTAGAGATAGAGGAAGTGAGAAGTGTAGGAGGGGAAGAGCGAAAAGAGGAGAGAATGGTACTAGTGAAACTAAAGAAATGAGAACATAAGAGGGAAGTGATGACAAAGAAGAGGGTGTTATACGGAAGCTTGGAGAGAATAGACAATGATTTGACATGGGTAGAAAGGAACATGCAATATAAGTTAAGGAAAATAGCGGAAGAGGAAAGATAAAAGGGAAAAAGAACATGGGTTAAGTATGCGAGGATACAGATAGAAGGTGTATGGTGGAATTGGGACGAGGACAGGGAAGAGTTAGTAAAAAACAAGGTATCGGGAAACTAGGAGAAAAAGGAACGGGAGGTAAAGAAATAAGAAATAGTGTGAAACAAAAAGAAACGAGAAACGAAAGTAGGAAAGATTGGAGGATATGCTACTGGAATATAGCAGGCTTAGAAAGAAAGGATAGGGAGTTTATGAGAAATGTGACACAATGGGATGTAGTAGTAATGATGGAAACGTGGCTAGATGAAAAGGGATGGGAAAGAGTAAGGGGAAGATTACCAAAAGGTTACAAATGGCAGGTTCAAAATGCAAAGAGGAAGAATAAAAAGGGCAGAGCAATGGGAGGAATGGTGATGGGAGTAAGGAACGAATGTATAACAGAGAATGATGAAAAAGAGTTGAATGAACATAAAGAAGGATTAATAGTAGAAGAGATAAATATGGGAGGAGAGAGATGGAAGATAGTGGGGGTTTATGCGAACGGTGATATGCAGGAGAAATCAGAGGAGATGAGAGAACTGATGGAAGAAAATAAGCAAGGGGTTAGGCTTATAATAGGAGGTGATTTTAATGCGAGAACAGGAGAAATAGGAGAAAGGGAATGGGATGAAGAGAGCGAGGAAGAAAATCCAAAGACAAGATACTGAATGGGAAGGGAAAGAAGTTGTTGAAGAGCCTAGGGGAGATGGGATGGTTTATCTGAAACGGAAGTAAAGAGGAGGATGAGGAAGGGGAATATACACGTTCAGGAGGAAAGAGGGGAACGGTAATTGATTATGTGGTAGTGGATGACGAAGTGAGAGAGAAGGTTAAGAAACTAGAGGATGGGAACTATATAGATTCGAATCACTTTCCCATAATAGTGACAGTAGAGGGAGAAATGAGTATTAACAATAAGGCTAAAAAGGAAGCAAAAGTAAAGAGAGCAGGAAGAGGGGATTGGTCAATAGAAGGTAAAGAACAGTTTAAAGAAAAAGTCAGGAATATCAAAATAGGGAAAGGAAATTTAAACGAGGATATGGGAATAATGGTAGGAGAAATAAAAGGAGTATTAGAGTGCACGAGCAAAAATCAAGTTAGTGAAGGAGTGGATAGAAGTGGATGGGATGAGGATTGTAGACAGAAAAAGAAGGAGGTGAGAAGGCTGTTAAGAAAATGGAGAGAAGGGAGAAGTAGCGGAGAAGAATATAGGCGAAAAAAGAAGGAGTATACTGAGTTGTGTGATCAAAAAAAAGAGGAGGAAAATAAAAGGTTTGAAGAAGAAGCGGAGAAGGCTAGGACGGAAGAAGAGGTTTGGAAGGTGGCAAATAAAGAGAGAAGAAGAAGAAAAAGAGTGAACCAGGATATTGAGAGGACAGAATGGAAAAAATATTTTATGGAATTACTAGGAGGGTAGACAGGAAAGTTAGGAAAGGAGGAAAAGATGGTAGGGGAACAGATCAGGAGGAGGACATTACAAGAGAGGAAATAGTCAAGGTATTAGTGATGATGAAAGATGAAAAGGCACCTGGTATAGATGAGATTCCAAATGAAGTATGGAAATATGGTGGGACAGAATTAAAGGAATGGGCATGAATAATGTGCAATGGAGTATGAAGCGGAGAGGGGTGGCCAGAGTTATGGAAAGAAGGAGTAGTGATACCAATAGTGAAGAAAGGCAGAGGGGAGGAGGTTAAAGATTATAGAGGAGTGACACTAATGCTAACACTGTATAAAGTATAGGTGACTGTTTTATCGGAGAGGTTAAAGAAAGAAGTTGTGGAGAAAAAGATAGAGCCACCGAATCAGACAGGGTTTAGAAAAGGGATGGGGGTAATGGACAATATATATGTTCTAAACTACTTAGTAAATAAGAGGATTAAACGGGAGAAAAGGGCAATGATAGCAGTGTTCGTGGACTTGAAGGCGGCGTTTGACTCATTAGACCAAAGTTAGATAGAAAAAGTTATGGTGAAAAAGGGGATACGAGAAGAATTAATAAAGAGAGTATCGAAAATTTTTAGAGAGACAAAAAGCAAGGTAAAGGTAGGAGAGCAAGTAGGAGATAGTTTCTGGTTGGTGAGAGGGGTAAGGCAAGGATGCCCTCTGAGCCCACTTTTATTTAATATATTGATATCAGACTTGGAAGAACAAATGAAGAGAAAAGGGTGGGGTGGAGTTAGGTTAGGGAACGTAAAGATATATACACTGGCATACGCAGACGATATAGTGTTGATGGCAGAGGATGAAGAAGGGATGGAATTAATTACAGGATTAGAGAAATACTTAGATGGAAAAAAGTTGAATTTAAATGTAGAGAAGATAAAGATAATCAGGTTTAGAAAAGGAGGGGGAAGAAAGAAAGAATGGACGGGTAGATGGAAAGGAAAAAAATTAGAAGAAGTAAAAGAGTTTAAGTATTTGGGATATACCTTGCAAGCAAATGAAGACCATGGAGCTCATATAAGAGAAAGGATAAAAAAGCAGCAGGGGTAATGAAGCAGATATGGGTAATAGGAAAAAGAAGATTTTTAAAAAATTGGAGAAGGAGAATGTAGTAATTTGATACGCTGATGTGGCCGGTATTAGGTTATGGAGCAGAGATATGGGGAGGGAAAGAAAGAAAAGAGACTGAAAGCTTACAAGAAAGGTATATAAGGTAGACGCTAGGGGTAGACTGGAGGACGCCGGGATATATGGTGAGAGAAGAAGCGTAAAGAGATAAATTGAGTACTAGAGCGGGAAAGAGGCATGGAATTTTGAGACGAAGATGTGGGAGGGAAAGGGAGGGGAGTTAGCGAGAAAGTGTTGGATGAAGGTAGAAGAAAGGAGCGAGAGGGAAATGGAATTAACGAGATGGGAGGAAGATAGGAGGGAGTTCTTTAAGGCTAGAGATATAGAAGACGGGACTGGAGTCAACTATGATGATGTGGAAAAAAGGGAGAGAGAAAGACAATTAATAGAAATATGGGGCATGATTGAGGAATCAAAAAATAATATATGGTATAAGATGATAAAAAAGGAAGGAGTACCAAAGTTTTTAGAAAAGGGATGGGAAGAGAAAAGATGGACCAGAATAGCAAGATTTAGAATAGGAAACGAGGTAAGGGCAAGTATGTACATATTGGGAAAAGAAAGATAACAGGAAGTGCAGAATCTGTGAATGGGAAGAGGAAACATGGCAGCATGTACGGGAAGGATGTAGGAGAGGAATGGAAGATAAAGGAAGCTGGCAAGAGTATGTGGTAAAGATTCTAGGAGAGGATGGTTTGAGGGAAGAGTGGATGAAGGCGTTAGAAGGTGCTGGGGAGCAAATGAAAAAGAATAAAAGAATGGATTTTAAAAAAATGGAAAAATGGAGGTACAAGAGAAGTGAAAGAAAAAGGAAACGGAAGTCGCTTAAATTAGAAGCGTAAAGATTTGTAAGTAAAGGATATGTAATAGCATAAGTAAATTAAGATGCGTTTGCGTTACCGCTCTTTATCTCTCTTGCTTGCACTCTCGTTTTCGATCGCTTGCTCACTCGCTCGATAACACGTCACAAATTGCGCTATCCTAAAGAATAGAATTAAGGATTTAGGTATAAGATTCTCTGTATTCGTGAATATATTTTGCTATATGGGGGGGGGGGGGGGTTGATATTAAAATATGTTCAATTCCAAATTTTTCTTCAACACACCATTTACACACCCAGTTCTCCAACCTACTCCTAATTATTCCATTCTTAATTTTTATCTCTTGTGTAAGAGAACTTTTTTGTTTAAATTAATTTTTTTAACATTGGGGAAAGAACAAAAATAATTCACTTAAGACAGTAAAATTCTATTTAAAAATTATTCTTGTTATGGTTCACTTATTATTTTTTCATAACTAAAAGGTCAAAGCAAAACTAAAGATTTAAGAAAAAAGCGACTTTCTAACATTACTCTAAGGGAATATAGTTATAAACAATATTCAATTGTTTAAATAAGCATGTTTGTTAACTTACATTAATTATTACCTCACTAAGTGAAAAGTAGACAAAAAGCTAAACATTATTAATAATAATAAATTGTTTAAACAAATACTGTGGTTAACTTCAACTCACACTTGACACTAATTGAAAATGGAATCTATAATGTACATCAGATATAATAGTGTTGAACACAATGTAGAAAAGTTGACATTTTGGACAAAATCGAGTGCGAAGCACGAGATACGTGATAAGAATGTGTTCGTTGAAGCCGAAGGCGCTTTAACAAAAGAGAATTCACAATCATGAAATCACAGTTGTTTACGCTTTGACCTTTAATTTCAAAAGGTCTGTGCACAAATGTGTGGAAATATAAAGACCGAGCGCGTAGCGCGAGTTAAATACATTATCGACTGCAAAGCGCGAGAAACAACAGTCGCGCGCCCAAGGCGCGCTCAAACTTGCGAGCGAAGCGAGCCGCGCGCGTAGTGCCCAACGAGAATGTGCCCGCGAAGCGGGCATATTTTTTTGTGTGGATTCGAACAAATTTCCGGGCATTATTCCTCAAAATTCGAAAAAAATTGGATCATCCTACTGCCCATCTTAGAACGGCTAAATTTTGATTTGCCTCAAATTTGATTTTCTTATTTCAATTTTTTCTTAGTTTTTGGCGCGAGCCCCTCCCACCCTTAAATTGTTAAAGTAGTTTATGGACGGCCCCTATCTAAACTGACAAGTACGTGAGCAGAAAGCGGAAAACATATCGTTATTCGTTGCAAAATAAGATAAGCATCCATACATTATGCTAATCGATCACGTGCTAAAATTCCAAAGACCATTGGCCTCTAGTTCCATGAGCGGTCAGATTTTCTTTTATAATTTTCATGGATATTATTTTCCGTAGCCAACAATATAAACGAGTTAATTTTCTCTGAAGAAATCGGTTGAAATATTCTGCAGTCGTCAACATGTAATGACACACGTTGACGTTATGGAAGATGTAACACGCATCCGCCTTATGAGAGTCCTAAGATTGCAAAATCTTGAAAACAAAATAGAAGATAATGTAGGTAGAACAAAAAGGATTTCGAAAAACGGTAATTACAAGTATAATTGCACCTGAAAATATTACGCATGTTTTCGAATTATTTGAATTCTTATTTATACATGTAAAAAGTGTTTAATAAACTCCACCAAGTACCTGCATGAATCTCAATATTTTATTTATCAATGTTCAGGCTAATCAAAGTTGTGAAATTTAACAAAATTAACCAAGTGGAAACAGTAGAACATTTGTAAATAGAAGTGCTTTTTAGTAAAAGGAATCAGAGATTCTATTCTGCAGATATTTGCAGTATCGACTTCATGATAAATCTTCTTTTTCAAGCTAATTATTTTCAAGTGGATTGAAACACGCGAAAAATAAGTTCAGAAAAATTTCACTGCGGGCCGGATTTGAAACGAAACCTCCTCCATTAATGACAGGTGATTTAATCTTTAACCAATTCGTCTATCGCAGCCCGCAAGTAAAAATTTTGGAACTTGTATTTGGTCGACCGCAGGCAAGTGGGAGACTCCTTAGGCTTAGATGTTCTGAAGAAATGATTTTGGCAGTTTTTGTTTATTATTATTATACCATTAGGCCATTTCCCTTTCGGGGTAGGCGTGACTTGCTCGGTTGGAAAATAGTGAATAGGTATATAGGTATAAAGTAGGTTAGTATATGGGTATAAGGTACATAGGTATATAGGTGTGAGGTATAGATGTTTTAGATTGATCTGGAATTCTCGTGTTATTTATTTAAATGACAAGTTCATTCCGCAACACTGCTCCGACCAAGGTTGCTGATCAATCTCTCTAGCGATCACCCCAAGTGAGGAGCCTCACAAAGTTGCTATGCATGGTTCCCCACTTGGGCCCATTATTATCCAAGGTCTTTGTTTCAGGCATCATTCACTCTATTGTCACTCTGTTTACAAACTATTTGTCGCCAAACTTTTCTGTTCTGGCATACTACTCTAGCTTCCTTCACGTCCATGCATTTCTTCATGCAAGCTCTTGTGTTTCTATGGCTTCTTATGTCTCTTCGGATTAGTGTCTCATTCATAGATTCTAACAATTCTTTCGGCGGTCTACCTCTGTTCATTCTGCCATTTACTTTACCTTTATAGACTTTCTTGCTCAGTCGTTCATCTTTCATTCTTTCAAGATGTCCGAACCACCTTAGCTGATTTCTTTCCCATATGTCAACTAGTGTCTCTCCTGTACCACAGTCTTTGAGGATTGTCTCGTTTCGCACTTTGTCCATCAGTGTTTTCCCGCATATTATGCGCAGAGGTTTCATGCCGATAGCGTTGATTTTACTCCTGTTCTTTTCTTTACAGGTCCATGTCTCGCTACCGTATAGTACAGTCGGGGCGAAAATAGAATTATGTATGGCCATTTTAGCTTTTTTTATCTACCGATAACCTGCTTACCCTTAGTTATGCGCCTATCTAACTTCCCATCTATTTTTCTGTCGTTAGTGAATAGACTACCTAGATATACGTATTTCTCAACTTGTTCTAAACTCTCATCATTCAGGACAATGCTGCATATTGCTTTCTCACTTTTTCCCTCAAACACCATGATTTTCGTTTAATTCACGTTAATTATGAGGCCCATGTTCTTCATGCTCATATTAAGTTTATTCAGCATTCTTTGCAAGTCCTCGATTGATTCTGCCATAACAATTTTGTCATCTGCGAAAGCTAACCCACGTACCTGGACGGTTTCGAGATCTACAGCTTCTCCGTCGAAGAGCGCAGTTCTTAGACACTTATCCATTAATATGATAAATAGCCACGAGGACATAACGCATCCTTGCTTCACGCCTTGCATAATATCGAACCAGTCACTCAGTTTCCCATTTACCCTTACACTCGCTTTACTACCTGTATATATTGTTTTTATTGCTTGTAGGAGCCCTCCATTTACTCCATACTCTTTAAGGACTTCCCATGACCTTCCTGGGCATAAATCCACTTTGGACTTCCCATATGTTCTCTTCTGTAATTTCCATTACCCTACGGATAAGTATTTTTGAGTACATTTTACTCACTGTACTTAGCAGGCTGATACCTCTGTAGTTACTGCAGTTGCTTTTATCACCCTTTCTTTTGTATATTGGTACAATAATCGCTTTTCTCCAATCGTCTGGGACTTCTCCTGTTTCGAAACATAAATTTATCAATTCGCACAACCTGTGAGGTATGTACTCGTCACCGTATTTAAGCCTTTCAGCGCTAATACTGTCTATACCAGCAGCATTACCGTTTTTCAAGTTCTTAATTATATCTATGACCTCAGTAACACAGACTTTTTCAATTGGGTTTTCTAATGCATTATGTTCTATGTCGCAGTTTTGTTGCCCTATATCTTCACCTCCTCATAGTTCTTTAAAAGAGTCTTTTAAAGCGTCTACTATCCCGTCTATATCATATAGCATTCCACCTTTGCTATTTCTCATGCTGACAAACTCTGTACTTTTACTTTCCTTCAACTTTTTCTATAATAGTTTCATAATTCCTTCAAAGTAGTTTTGTATTTTGTTTTCTTCTTCTGCTCTGGCTTTCTCTTTGCTCTCTTTGACTAGTCGTTTAACTTTCCTCTTTTCGTGTCTGTAATCATTTTTGAGTCTATTTCTCTCCTCATCGCTAAGACCTATAATGTTCAGCGTTTGATTGTACGCTTCTTTCTTTTCTTTTTGGGCTGCCTCAATAACATCGTTCCACCACGCATCGCCAGACTTTCTTCCTACCATCGCCATACCACACACTTCAATCGCAGTTTTAACAATGGTATCCCGCAATAAATCCCACGCGCCCTCTATATCTTTATTGCTTTAAAGTGACTCCCAAATTGCCTTATCTATGCGTTCGTTTATCTCATTCTGAAAATCTATTCGCACTTCCGGTTTCTGTAAATTTTCGACCTTGATTCGCGATTGTTTCGTTTGTTTGGTTCTCTTTCTTATCCATCCCCCCCCCCCCTAAGATCATTTTGGAGACTAAAAGGTAATGATCAGTATTGCATTCGGCCCCCCTTATGACTCTTGTATTGACCAAATACCACTTCTAAAATTTACACTTGCGTGATGTGATAGCCTCAGGAATAGCAGATGCGGCGTTTCGAATTCGGTTCGCAGTGAAATTGTTGTGAATTCGTTTTTCGCGTTTTTCAATCAAATTAGGAATAATTAGCTTGAAAAATAGTATTTATCATGACGTCCATACTGCAGATATCTGCAGAAGAACCTCTTCTCTGATGAAATATATTCTAATAGGAATGCTTCGTACGCCGAGAAGGCCAAAAACAGCATTTATTTATTATTCAAATACAATAATAGACCCGCCAAATTATGTTTTTTTTTCATTCCTTCAAAATATCGATTTTTTGTTATCAAAGAAAAAAAAATTATTTATCAAACTAATTCATTGAAATAATTCCCTTCAACTAAAAAAAACTTCTATTCATAAACATTCTACTATTCTTACTTGGCTTGTTTTATTTTGATATCATAATTTTTATTGACCTGAATATAAATAAATAAAATATTCAAATTCATGCAGGTACTTCATGGAGTTTTTTTCCCACATATTGTTTTTGTTGGTAGTTCCTTAAACACTTTTTATATGGAAATAAGGATTTATAAAATTTGGAAACATACATAATATTTGAAAGGGCAATTATACAAATGAATTTACAAAAATCAATTTTTAAAATAATTTGTTATTGCTTATAACAATAAAGAATAATGGAATAGAATAATACTAGAAAATTGAGGTTTTTCCTCATTTTTTCACTTTTTGTTCGCTTTTCAATATTTAATTCAACTCAACAAAAATAATTGTTTAGATAATTTTTTATCATTTTAATAATATTTTCTTTGAATAATGCCAGGAAATTGCGTTTTTTTTTAATTTCAACTTTAAATAACTAGTTTTAACTTTTTGTCCACTTTTTACTTAGCAGGGTAATAATTTATGAAAGTTGACAAACACAATTATATAAACAATTGATTATTGTTTATAACTATGTTCTCTTAGATCTTAGAGTATTGCGAGAAATCTGTGGTGTTTCGAAAATCTTTAGCTTTTCTTTGACTTGAATTGTTCGAACAGTTATGTTTGCTAAATGCCATTAATTATTAACTCACTTTAAGTAAAAAGTGGACAAAAAGTTGAAAATTTAAGAAAAAATCGTAACTTTCAAGCATTATTTGAGGAGAATATTATTAACAGTAATAATAAATTGTTCAAATAATTACCTTTGTTAATTTGAATTGATTATTACCTCAGTCTAATGTTGAGAAAAAACCGCGTCTGTCTGAAGTATGAAGTAATATTTTATATATTAAAAGAATTGTTACTAAAAGAATCCGCGAAAATTCATAATTAGCGCCAAAATCTCGCAAAACACAATTTTTTACTTATGGGGTTTTTTTGGAACCCTATAGAACAAACTTGAAATGAAAATTGGATGTACTAACTTTGAAATTTTTCGTAAGGAATCATCGTGAGTTTTGAGGAGATCGTATGGTAAGAGAGTGCAGAGAGAAAGAGAGAGAAGAGAGCGTTTCGTTTTGAATTCACTCCCGTCCCAAAAGAAGTTTCATTTCAAAAACGCATTTGTTTTTGTTGAATTGGAACAAATTTTGGCGGAATAAGCATGAAAAATCGAGAAAAAATGTTGAGCTACCTCAACGCACACCGTAATTATTATATTTATGTAAAGTTTCATCGAAATCCATGATTGATGTATTTTAAATTCATTAAAATTACTTATAAAATATGATGACATCTATTTACAAATAAAACTTGAGTTCATTTCGTAAATGTCTGTGAATCGCAAAATTTTATGAATAAAAAATGTACAGGTAGTATAGTAATTTATTTATGAATTCAACTTTCCCACACGGGGGTCGGGAAGCAAAAAAAAAGTCTGCTTGAAACACCTAAGAAAAATGAATGTGGCATGCTCTTTCGGGTACCTATTAGGAGTGCTCAAAAATCATTGAGACAAAATCTGAACAGATCCTTTTCGCGAGAAAATCACTTTTTTGTTCAGTCAAAAGTACCAATAATCGGTTTTTTGAGAATATCTCCTCAGGTATGTATTTTATCACAAAAGTTGTTCTTGTATGATTTGTAGAGAATTAAATTACCTTTCGAACGAGTTCTATAATTTTAAAAAATATTCATTGGTTGCCGAGAAAGAGCGCATATCAGTAGGCCATAAATACTGAAAATTGATTTTCGGGAATGTCTCCTAAAGGATGTATCTAATCACTAAAGTACTTCACACATGATTTCTAGAAAATTTGATTACCTTTAAAATGAACCCTATAACTTTAAAAAAAAATGTATTGGTTACCGAGATAGAGCGCATATTAGTGAAGTCAATTAGTGCAAAAAATCGGGTTTTTCGAGATACCTCCTCAGGAACGTATTTTATCCATGATATGATTATCGGTGTTAGTAGAGGAATCAATTTCCTTCAAAATGAGCCCATGAACATTTGAAAATGTGCGATAGCTACCGAGATAGAGCGTCTCACGTGGACCCTTTTTGATCAATTTTCACGAAAATCGTTGAAAATCCGTTTTTCAGAAATTTCTCATAAATATAATTTTTTCAGATTTTGATTCACATTTTTTTTAGCATCTTAAGACATGAGAAATTTTTGAAAAACTGATTTTCAACGATTTTCGTGAAAAATGATCAAAAAGGGTCCACTAATATGCGCTCTATCTCAGCAGCCAATCAATATTTTTGAAAGTGATAAGGCTCATTTTGAAGTTAATCAAATTTTCTAGAAATCATGTGTGAAATACTTTAGTGATTAGATACATCCTTTAGGAGGTATTCCCGAAAATCAATTTTCGGTATTTATGGCCTACTGATATGCGCTCTATCTCAGCAACCAATAAATATTTTCTTAAGTTATAGGACTCGTTCGAAAGGTTATTTAATTCTCTACAAATCATATACAAATATATACAACTTTCGTGATAAAATACATCCCTGAGGAGATATTCTCAAAAAACCGATTATTGGTACTTTTGACTGAACAAAAAAGTGATTTTCTCGCGAAAAGGATCTGTTCAGATTTTGTTTTAATGATTTTTTAGCACTCCTAGGTACCGAAAGAGCATGCCACATTCAATTTTCTTAGGTGTTTCAAGCAGAATTTTTTTTCTTCCTGACCACCGTCAGATTTTCGAAATTCAAGATGGCTGATACAATATGGCGGCCAAAATTTGTAAAAATATTTGGAACTGGATGAAATTGTCCGTACGTAGGTCACTGAATCCGAATCTAGTGTCAGATTTTCGAAATTCCAGATGGCGAATTCAAAATGGCGTCCAAAATGTTGAAAAATGTTTACTTTTTGCTATATTCAATCCGCCATCTTGAATTTCGAAAATCTCACACTAGATTCGGATTCAGTGACCCCAGAAACCTACGTATGGACAATTTCATCCAGTTCTAAATATTTATACACACTTTGGCCGCCATATTGTATCAGCCACCTTGAATTTCGAAAATCTGACACTAGATTCGGATTCAGCGACCCCAAAAACCTATGTAGGGACAATTTCATCCAGTTCCAAACATTTTACAAAATTTTGGCCGCCATATTGGATCCGCCATCTTGAATTTCGAAAATCTGACACTAGATTCGAATTCAGCGACCCTAAAAACCTATGTGCAGCCACTTTCACCAATATTCGTTGGAATCTGAGTGAAGCGTCCACATAGGTACCTATATTTTTTCAACATTTTCAAGTGAAAAATCACCATTTTGAAAATTATAACGACTTTTATGATGAAAACCAAAAGTATACTGTCAAACTACATGATTTTTGTGTACTGATGGTAGAAGAAAGTGTGGAGTTTCCTCGCGATTTCAATGTGGAAAAAAATCTTGAAAGAAAAATTTTCTCAAAATTTTCATATTTTTTGACATAGAAGCCGCCATATTTGATTTTTTGGAGGAGATATTTAAATTTTCAGCTCAGATTCTGAAAGAGCATACCCGAAAATAGTAGGGAAGACCATTTTTGTTCAAAAATTCCCACTACTTAATTATAATAAGGAGGCTTGAAAATGAATTAAAAAAATCGGAGTTCTTCGTCGTTCATGGGTTAATGAATTTATTTGATTGATTCAATCATAAAAGTAAAATAATCTAGTAAAATTCACTTTTCTCAAGAATGTGACCAGTAAAATACGAGATAAACGATCAAGGAATGTCGTGGCCACACAGAATTTAGGAGAAAAGGCATAAGCCTAAAAATTCCATTAAGAAGGGTGAAGCGTAACTCTCGAAACCAAATTTAAAAAATATGGACCATTTTGCATTTACGATTAATCTTAAAAGAAGATGTAATAAGTTTTTTGTAAAAATTTCAGACACTTTAACGGCTTTAATTTCAAGAATTTAAATTGTTTTTTAATTACATACCAATCCAACGTGAGGGATTAAAAAACTGAAGTACTTAATTTCAATGGTGGCTTGCTTCATAAATTTATTGGGACGAATGCAAAATCCTGAAACAGAATATTCCCGAAAAAGAAGATATTCGAAATAAAAAATTCCCGAAATTATAAAATTGCCGAATTTGAAAATTCCCGACAGTTTATTATCTGTATTCATCATCAGAGAATAACAGAAATTTTTAACTTCTTCTCGGACTAGTTGGAGATATGAATTGAAAATAATATTAATTAATTTTTTCTGAACTAAGATCTTCTCCTTTCGCTCCGCTGGGAATCGAACCTCAGAACTTCCAATTGCCGGTCGGGTGCTTTCCCATTAAGCTACTAGAGAGATCAAGAGAAGAAACTTTTTTCAGAAAATACACGCATTATTTTGCTAGATGGTACAAGTTCAATTTTTCAAGGAATCTGTATTATCATAAGAGAATAACAGAAATTTTCAACGTCTTCTCAGACTAGATGGAGATATGAGTAGCTTAATGGGAAAGCACCCGACCGGCAATCGGAAATTCTGAGGTTCGATTCCCAGCAGAGCGAAAGGAGAAGATCTTTTTTCAGAAAAAAATTGATTAAAATCTCCTGCTTTCCAGCTTGATAAAAATGTTAAAAATAAAACATTTCCCTCTTCCAATATAGAAAAATTGAAAAAAGGTTCTTTTCTTTGACTCAATAAAAATGTTAAGAAAAAAAATTATCCATCTTTAAATTCATATAATATTGAAAAACAAAATTTCGTCCTTTCCAACTCGATAAAATATCTTAGAAATATATTGTCCCTCTGCCAATTCTGAAGAAATTAAAAACTTCCAAATTAATAATTGCCAAATTGTTATTCATACATAAAAGTTCAACACTTTTACCTGCAAATTAAAAACTTCTTGAATGGGAAAATTGAAATTGCAACGTTTAAAACTTAAATTGGGCACGGTGAATTCTTTGCGATTCAAGGCTATTTCAAACAATTCAGTTTCAAATTCTTCAGTTTTGAATATTTGAATTAAAATTGCTTATTTTAAATGAATAGTCAAATATTGCTAATTTTTTAAATAAGTAAGTCTTTAAATTGAATCTGTTCAGTTTACAACGTTAAAATCTGTAAATTGTTTGGTTTTGAACAGATTCAGAATCGTCTTGTAAAACGATTATTGTTAAATATTTAACATTTAAACTACACTTCAGTTCAAAAAATTATTGATTAATTTATATTTACAATCAATCTACTTCAAACGTTTTTTCTCCAAATTTTCGTAGTCAACGCTTTTAATATTTTTAATAGTTAAATTTTTGATCCAAAAAGATTGATTAAAAAAAATCCTTTTCAACCAAGTAATTGAATTTTCTACCAAAAAGATGGATTTTGAATCAAGAACATTAATTTTTTACCACAACGACAAACTTTGAACTAAATACAATAATTTCCAACTCAAAAAACCCGAAAATGAAATAGGTAAATTTTCAGTAAAAAATTAATTTAAAAAACGTATTTTTAACAAACAAATATTCCATTTTTATCCAAACAGATAAATCTTCAACAAACAAAAGGAAATCCACCAAAAAAACAACAGTCTTCCAAACCGCAATTTAAAATTCTTTAACTGAATTCTTTACTGAATGAATTTATAATTGAAAACGTTAACAATTGAACGTCACATGTGAAACAAGCTGCAATCGAACTTATTTCAATCTGCATTATATCGTACGATATATTTATGATATTTCAAATCATTGGACGGATTTTTCTTCTGAAAATTTGTAAAATTCCCGCTCAAAAAATAAATTCACTGTCACATCCCGGGATTTCCGCTTCTCGAAAAATTTTTGGTCATTTCCCAGTATATTTCCCTATGTCGCCCATTTTACACCTAATTTTTCCTGGCTATTTGCGAATAAAAATTAAAATCTTCATTATTTGCGGACCCCAAAGCCACAAAGCTAATAAAAATAGTATTTTCACCTAGTTTCAGATATTTTATAATGTCGGCAATTTTATTTCGGGAATTTTCAAATCCTGTAATATCATAAACTGCGGGGAATTCTATTATTCGGAATGTTTCAATCATTCCAATTGCTAACTTTACGGAAAATTCGTAACTGGACGAGAAATGTTAAAAAAATTACTGAAATTCATTTACGTCGTTTATTACGAAAGTTAATCATAATTTACCTAAATATTATTATTCATTATTATTATGTTATTATTCATTTTACTTATTTTATTGCGTACCTTACGTATTAAATACCAAAAATATTGTTAAATAGATCTAGATAGTTAGAGCTGTACTAGTCAGTAACTCCACAATTTTAAGATTCTGCTCAAAAAAATATAGTACCTGAAAAACCAAAGATCTCGATCCTCGTTAGATTAAGATAAACGATCTAGGAATGCCATGGTCATCCAGAATTTAGGAGGACATAGCCTCTAAATGCCTAATAATTTTGTTTCACCTCACGGATCAACGACCTCTCAAATTTATCTCATCGTCTAGCCTCGCCTTATTTGTGTGGTGTCCTCGTGCGTATTTTTCAAACTTTCCAATCACTCATGTCATGACTTTTTACCACAAATCTTCATATCTCTTATACTTATGGGCTGCCTATGAACTACGTTACCAACTTTGGGCTATTCCCCCCCCTCCCCCTCCCGTCACAAGCGATTTCGACAGAATTTGTGCCCTCCCCTCATCTGTGTCTGTCTCTCTGTGTCTGTCTGTGTCTGTCTGTATGTATGTATGTCTGTATGTATGTATCTTTGTATCTTGTCTGTCTGTCTGTCTGTCTGTCTGTATGTCTGTATGCCTGTCTGTCTGTCTGTCTGTATGTATGTATGTATGTATGTATGTATGTATGTTTGTATGTATGTATGTATGTATGTATGTATGTATGTATGTATGTATGTATGTCTGTCTGTCTGTCTGCCCGTCTGTCCGTATGTCTGTCTGTATGTCTGTCTGTCTGTCTGTCTGTGTGTCTGTGTTAGCATAATTAAATGTTTATGTAAGAGCAGAGAAGATGTATTGGTTCGAGACGAATCGATTGACCTGCAATACTAATACATTTTACTGAAGAGTAAGGAAGGAAGTAAGGAAGTAAGGAAGGAGTAAGAAGCTTCAATAACTTAAATTTTGTTAAAAGTTAAAAAAAAATTTTAATTGTAGATTATTTTTGAATTTTTTCAAATTTTTTGTACTTTTTGCATATTGCTTCAAATGATTCAAATCTTTCCTAAAGTTTAAAAGAAATCTGCATATACTTCTGAACCTTCTAAATATCTTTTTAAATCATTCGTATTTTTCCTCAAATTTTTTTAAAATTCTGCATAAACAAAAAAATTGCCTTAAAATCTTTCGGATTCTTCTTCGACAATATTTGAATTTTTTAAAAATATTATCTCAAAATTATTTTTTTTTTTTTAATAAAAAAACAAAACAAAATTTTTTCTAGAAATCTTCAGAATGTGTTCAAAAATGTTCTAAAATCTTCTCAAGATTCAAATTGTTTTCTAATCTTTTCAAAACTTCTAAATATCGTTTGAAACGAGTAAGTTTTCCTAAACCAATTCAAAACACTATAAAATTAAGAAAATAGTCTTAAAATCTTTCAGCTACTTTTTCCAACATATTTTGAAATCTTTAAAACATAAAATTAATACTTTAAAATAAAACTGAACTGCAAAATGTTACAAACAGAATTATTTCCCATTATTCAAAAATCATACCATACCACGCTGAAAAACCCAGTTCTCGTTAGATCACTGAAGTTAAGTAGTGTTGGGCGCGGTTAGTACTTGGATGGGTCACCGTTCGGGAATACTACTAACTGCGTGCTGTTGGCGTGTCGTGGGTGTGGTGAGCCCACACTTGTAGTTATTTACTACAAGAAACTATCCACCTAGAAACACTACCTGAATCGGATAGTGTCACGCCTACCCCGAAAGGGAAATGGCTTAATGGTATACATTTACGATTAAAATTTTCTCTTTTGTCAGTAATGTTTATAAACATTTAGAAATAAATTTGTGGAAGGAAATATAATTGCGTTGAAGCCAAAAAAGATATAACAGTGTAAACAAAAAGAAGGCGTTAAGTAATTGAAGTACATCTCCTTTTTTGGAATTGTTGATTTACAACATTAATAGTGCAATACATTCGTAATCTTTATTAATAGATAAACAAACTGAAAACAGCCACTGTAAGTCATATTCACGCAGTATCGCAACCAATCAGGTTTTCAAGAACAGTGTATGCGATATCTCATAACAGAATTTTTTAAAGAAAAGGTTAAACATTCAAATTTATTTGTCTTGTTATCACGATTATCAAAAAGTATCACATTTTCCAAAATTTTAAATGTGTTTATTCCCTGTTTTATTTTCATTCCTGGCTACTTTTCGGTTTTTCTAGTTAGTAGACACCGTGTTCAAAATAAATATTACTAGAAAATATACATTTTTCCGTTTAATCTTTACGTATGGACGTGCGATCTCACAGACCATATCGTAGTTCTAATGTGTGGGTCTTTCCTCCCCCTGGCCTTCCTCGATGCTGCTGTTATTTGTAGTTTTAATTTTTTTTTTTGCTTTCGCTGAAGTGAGTGGAAAACGTGTGGTCCTGCGTGTAATTGTCGAGTAATATTAATTGAAAACTCATAGGCGGTCCGCGAGATCGCACGTCTAAGGTAGCGCCACAATGTTATATTTCTGTTTCAATTTGTTTTAAGGTGTTTAAAACGCAAGATGTCACACGCAAACAAATTTGAACTTGATACAGGTACCCCAGAGGATGGAACGCGACCGTCTCAGAAAAATGGTACAACCCGCTTATCCCTCATTTGAGCCAAAAGTGAAAAAATTAGAATGGACCCATGGACGTGCGGTCTCCCAGACCGCTCCATGCTTCTGATTTGTGAGTGTTACTCCACTGATGTAAAACATTATTAATGATAAAAGTTGATAATACAGAATTATTATTTACATATTCTAATACCCCTTCATATACTTGTACAAGTTAGATAATGAAAACTTCTTTGCTTATTTAATTAGATATAAATATATACAGTGGTCTGTGAGACCTCAGGTCCATGTAAGAGCAGAAATGAAATCACGTCCATACTTAAAGGTCATAAAGGTCAAAGAAAAAATAGTTGTTACATTTGGAAGCACTGAAAAAAAGGAAAGTCCGCACCTACTGAGAGAGAATAATACAACTGTGATTTCCGGCATTAAAGTAATACTACTCGCGGGGATGTTGTAAAAATCATGAATCGTAATAAAATTGCCCGTCAGGAGATAGTTATCATCAAGATTGTTACTAGAAAGTTCGTTTAAAGAGTAATAACCGTCTGAAATCATCGTGTTTGATCAAACTTACTGCGTAATCACGTGCAGTTATAATGCCTGGTCATTATGACATAGTGATGGTGACAATCACCATTGTACTTGAGCAAAATTCGTTTATCTGTAATGATACTGATAATCGTCCTGCAATGAATTTCCTCGCATCGCATATTATTGCAGCTGGAAATCACGATTAAATTGCGATTTTCTGATCTTGATAAAATCTTGCCTCTTATGAAATATTCAAGACTAGCAGTAAATGCACCCATGCGAAGCACGCGTTCACGTATCTGGATTTTTATTTCCATACATTAAAAATATATAACAAAATCCATTATTAAAGATATTATTAAGAGACCGGCGCGGAACAGGACACCGTGATTAGATGAGATACCCGATTTTCTCGCAAGTTATATGGTCCCCTGCTGGGAGTAGTAATCGGATTCAGACGGATAGGAATTAGCGGATTCAAAAGGATAGACATTTTTTATCCGTATGAATGAGCACTTTGCATCCCTTTCAATCATGTTCTATTCTTTGTTAGATTTTTAAATCTTTATCCGCTTGAATAGTTTTCAACACGTGAAGTGGAATTTTATCCGCCCCTATCAGTTTCAGTCCGAACTTTTTTATCCTCATCTATCCGTGAGATGGTATCCTATTTATCAGTTTTAATTCGTCTCCAACGAAATACATTCTATCATTATGTATACTTTTTAATCTATCTTCAACTAAAAATAATCTATCCAAATCTACCCGCTTAAATCCGTCTTCAAGTAAAAATATGCTATCCATATCTATCCGCTTCAATCAGTCATCAACTAGGAATACTCTATCCGCGTCCATCCTTTTGAATCTGTATTGAACTAATGATATTGTATCCTCGCGTATCAGTTCGAATACAAAATTATATCCCTATGTATCTGCAATGAAAACTGTAATGTTAATTCGTATTTGATAGAAAATCACGAATTATAGCGAAAAGTCAATAAGTTTGTTGAAGAAAGGATTGAAGGAGGATAGGTAATGATTGACATGGATTAATATTCAATCCGTCTTACATAATGATACACATCGAAGTAGTTTGCGGATAGACGACGATTAGGTGATGGATAGAAGGATTGAAGAGGATAAGCATTGATTGTCACGGATACCTTTTTAATCCGTCATAAGTGACGAGAAAAAATCGAAGTAGTACGCGGATAGAAAAGAATGCGGTGAAGGTTAGCAAATTATGGATTTGAACAGATGGGCAATACATTTGATGGTGAGGGGATTGAAGATGATAAGAAATTATTGGCATAGATTGAGATTCTATCCATGTTACATAACGAGAAAAATCAAAGTAGCACGCGGATAGACAAAAATGGGGTGATGGATAGAAAAATATGGATTATAACGGACGGCCAATTTTTTCTGTAAAGAAAGTATTAAAGAGGATAAGTAATGATTGGCACGGATAAGTATTCTATCCGTGATAGTCAACAAGGAATGTCAAAGTAGGTCGTGGATAGAAAGGATAGGGTGACGGATAGGAAATTATGGATTGAAACGGATAAGCAATATGTTTTGTGGAGAACAGATTAAGGAAGATAGGTAATGATTGGCAGGGATGAGTGTCCTATACGTGATAGATATTAAGGAATGCCAAAGCAGGTCTCGGATAGACGAGGATATGGCTGCGGATAGAGATTCATGGATTAGAACGATAAGAGAATACATTTTTTAGAGAAAGGATTAAAGAGGTTAAGCATTGATTGAAAGGGATACATTTTTAATCCGTGATAGGTGACGAGATCAAATCTAAGTAGTTGGCGGGTAGATAAGCATTGAGTCGCGGATAAAAAATGAAGGATTGAATCGTATAAGTATAAAAATGGATATTTATATACAGCGGATACAAACGGATAGAAGAGTATAAACAAGTATTGAAACGGATACTTATGAATAGATGACGGATTAAAAAGGATATGGTTTCAATCCGTTGGCTTTCAGCAGGGGTTTCAGTAATGTTCCTTTTAGGCATGGGATGGAGAACTGATACGCCAGTTCTTGCAAAAAATATTAAATAATACAAGAATACAGTAATTTTGAAATTTTCGAGTATGGACATATTACTACTGGGGTATGGACATATTCCTATGTCCATGGTACTGCGGCAAGACGTAAAACTGTTTCGATGACTGTCATAACGCAAAAAACTAACGGAAATATAGGAGCTTCAATATGGAAAAAGTGAATAAATAAATTAAAAGATTATTATTATTTAAAGAAATTCTTATTTTTCAGTTTTGAAGAACAAATTTCAAAATCTTAATTTTCAATTACTTAATACGTGCACCAATTTCAAAGTTGTTTAGTCTTATGAGAAATAAAGATTGCACTCAAGTCATTAATAATGGATAAAATGTAAGGAACCCATCAAATATAAAACTTTGGCAAAGTGAATAATGAATAGAAAATTATGAGGAAAAATGATGTCAAGAAAAATGAAGACTGAAAGGAAAAAGTCAATTATTGGGGGTTGGGGGGTGGTGGTTAATGTACAAGAAATTGCCAAAAATGTAACTGTGTATCTTGAAAAATTAGCAATGAAGGCAAACAATTATTGCTTGCCTCCATTGCCTGTCATTTGTTCCGTCCTACTTGAAAACTAAAACTATTACTATAATCTTGAGGCGGAACTGTGACTTTCGTACAACTTTCGCATACAATTTTCATGAAAATAAATGGATTTGCATCCAATAATTGGATGATTGACAGGTTCACTTTGCATCTAAATAATTCACGCAAAGCCACAAGTGAAAATCACTTTTGTCTCTAATGTAACTTTACACTCGGTCAAACAAATTGCTCACTTAAATGCATTTACTACGCGAAAAAAGAAAGCATTCGTTATTCTTAATATCTTTCAGTGTTCCAAAATTGAATTTCAACATTTCATTGGTCAATTTGAGTTGAATACGGATTCAATTGTTGAAACTATAGAAAAGTGAAAAATCAAATCTAAAATTTTCAAAGTGGCAAGAATTACATTTTTGACATTTGAAATTCAAAGGTCTCTAAATTGGAAAAAATTCAATTAGGTATTTTCACTTCAACCATCAGCTAACTTCACTTCGTTGAGTGTTGAGGGGAAAACAATGGATCAAATGCATGGGACAAAACTTTATTTTTGTAATATCTTTTTAATGGATAATAATTATTAACATTTTATTATTTCATTAAATATTTCTTAAAAAATAAAAACTATTTTTCAAATACACTTATATAGAAAAAATTAGTTTTTACGAAGATATTAACAAAATAGGGCAAAAATGGAGCGAATTCCATGCATTTGATCCATTATTCATGATAGAAAAAATCATGATAGAAAATCACTATAGAAAAATCAGTATAGAAATAAAGAATGTGTAAATATTGAAAGAGTGGTTGCAAAAAATAGACAAATTTTAAGGAATTTCAAGGAAGTCCAGAGAATTCGTCAGATTTCATAAAAATTTCACGGCATTTTGAATATTTCCAAACGTTTCAAATAATTTTAAGATTTCATCGGTTTTCAAGAGATTTAAAAAAATTTCCACTGATTTCAAGAAACTTCGAAACATTTCGAGGGAGTTTAGAGGATTTTTCAGATTCCTAAACATTTCCGGGCATTTGAAGAGATTCAAAAGGATTTCAAGAGATTTAAAAATGTCAAGGGACTTCAAAGAGTTTTTTAGAACTTTCAAAGATTTCAAGATATTTATAGTGAACTTGAAAAAATAGATCAAATTGAATTAAATTTGAAGGAATTCCTAGCGATTTCAAAGATTTCATGGGATTTTAAGGTATTCGAAGGTAATTCAGAAAATTGAAGGATTTTAAAGATTTATTGGGGTAAAAACGGTTTTCTAGAGAACTTTAATGAATAAGTTGAATTTATTTCGAATTCCGGAGAATTTCCATGGATTTCAATCGATTTTGCCAGATTTCATACAAATTTTACGGAATTTTAAAGATTTTCAAACATATCAGGAGGTTTTAAGAGATTCCAAAGAATTTAAACAAATTTCGAGGGACTTCCATGGGTTCTGAGGTTTTTAAAAGGATTGTATAGGATTTCTAAATATTCAAACTAATTTTTTAAAGATTTCATCGCTTCTCAAGAAATTAAAAATATTTCCACGAATTGACAAAACGTTTCCAAACATTTCAAGGGATTTTAGAGGATTTTTACGTTTTCCAAAGATTTCCAGGGATTTCAAAGAATTTTCTAGGATCTCCAAAGATTTCAAAAGGGATTTCTCGTGAACTTTGGAAAAAAATTGAATTAAATTAAATTTGAAGGGATTCCTAACGATTTCAAACATCGCGTGGAATTTTAGTGAATTCGTCAGATTTCATAAAAATTTCACGGAATTTTCAAGATTTGCAAATACATCAGGAGATCTGAAGAGAGTCCAAAAAATTTATATAAATTTCGGGGGACTTTCATGAGTTTTCAGGATTTTAAAATGATTTTATGAAATTTCTAAATATTTGGACTAATTTTAAAAGATTTTATCGGCTTTCAAGAAATTATAAATATTTCCACGAATTTTCCAAACATTTCAAGGGATTTCAAAGAATTTTTTAGGATTGTCAAAGATTTCAAGGAATTTCTAGTGAATCTTTGGAAAATAAATTGAATTAAATTTGAAGGGATTCTTAACGATTTCAAGGGATTTCCAAAATTTTCAAGGTATTTAAAGGCATTTCAAGGAATTTTACAATGTTTAAAGAATTTTATTAAATCGTCAAGGCTTTCAAGGCATTTCAAAGATTTCCAAAATTGTCAAGGTATTTAAAGGCATTTCAAGGAATTTTACAATGTTTAAATAATTTTATTAAATCGTCAAGGCTTTCAAGGGATATTAAAGATTTCCAGGGATTTTAACGTTTTTTCTGAAGAACGAATTTTTAGAATTTTTTTAAATAAATAAGTTGAATTCAATTTATATTCAAGGGGTTTCAAACCATTTATACTTTATGGAATAAATTAAATTGTATTTCAAGGGATTTCTACTCATTTCAACAATTCAAGTAGAGAAGATTAAGATTTGTAGGACCTCCAATTATTTTAAAGATTTTGGGGGATATAACCAGTTTCGATGGATTTCAACAGATTTTAACAGATTTTTAAGATTTTAATGGATTTATACATATTTTTCACAGATTTCAAGGAAATTCAAGAGAATCCAAATGGTTTTCACATGAATTTTAATCAAATTTGTAGAGAAAACTAATATTCTTTTATCAGGATCAATATGATTTTACCGAAAAGACTGATTTAGGATATTTTTTGAAGAAAATATCTTGAAAAGTAAAAATATCACAAACAAACTTTAATCATTCAAAAATTTCATATTCATTTTCTTATATTTTATTTATAAATGGATTTATAAACGATTTCAAAATTGAAAATTATTACAACCTATTTGTTTCAAGTTCAGACCTTGGCAGAATCAAAAGAAAATTCAGTATAGTTTTGTTCAAATGTAGATTATATTCGATGGAATATGTTCCTAAGAAAATTTTCTTATACTTACATTTTTTTCGCCATATTTCTGAAAAAGTGGTCAAAAATATTTCAACCTAGTATTATATATTAGACGCAGAAATATTACATATTTTATCCTACTTTGCGAACATAAATGAAATTGTTAAAATTAGATTGGTTCTTGAACTTATGAACAACATATTTAATACATATGAAATATTCGCTTTTAGAATTGATGGTTACTGAAAACGAAACATTCAAAAAGTACCTATAAAATTTTCTATTGAAATTAGTTGGCGAAACGTTTACCATATATGCGTTAATTAAAAATAGTTCAAACATATTACTAAAATGCATAAAAACATGAATAAAAAAGTGAAATTTGATAAAAGAATCAAATTAAAAATTTGTGACAATACATAAATACGTTGATGTTCACAAAACTACGAAAACGATTTATTGACGAAAAATGCATTTTTTAACCTTTTTGAATTTTGAATTTTTCACCCTGAAACTAATAATTTTAGAAACTGGTAGCCGCTGGACCGGGAAAACCGGGAAATTTCAGTGAATCACATTTTTGGACCGGAAATTTTACAAAATTGTCTTAGAAGAAAAATTTATTTAATCATTTGAATTATTGTAGATTTCATACCACTTCTTTTAAATATCAAGTTTAATTGTTAAATTTTTTAATCGTGCAATCTAAAAGCCTTCGGTTTAAACATTTTTTGCTAAATTTTGTTGAATTTTTTATTTGCAAGTGAAAATTTTGAATTTTCATGTATAAATATCCAAACTCAAAACAAATATAATTCAACTTCTAATTTTAAAATTGTTCAAAGTTAAATGATCAATTTCAAAATGTTCAATGTGTAATGTTTCTAAATTAAAATTGCTTGAAAATTATATAATTTTCAACATTTGACAATTTGTTGATTCATTCTTCAATTTAGAGCATTGAAAATGATAACGTGGATTTATATTTTTTAACCAGAAATCTTCCAACTGTTTAATTTGTGAGAGTCTGAAATTTCAAATTAGGTTTGAATTGCCATATCTTCAGAAATAATCAAAATCACCAGAAATAGTCAGGATGTTCACAAATCTTCAGAACTTCTAACCATTTGTGACGATTCCTGACTTTTTTTTAGGGAAAAGATGCACGTATGACTTTTTTAATGCGCACTTGACTAAACCTCAAAGAAACATAATTTTTGCACATTTTTAAACGATTATATTTTAAACGCATTCCTCATTATTCTAATTTTGTATTATTGTTGACTACCAAAAAATGTGCATGCAAAACATTTGACATAAATTTTTTCCTCAAAAGAGAAATATTAGAATTTTAAATTAGAAATGTCTCATCCCGCAATTTGAAATATATGGTAAAATATTTTTTATAAGTTTGGCTAGTTGCCAAAAATTTTGGGACCACTAGACAATCCTCTTTTCCAGTCCCACCAATTTTTCGGGATGAATAGACGCAGCCTTTTAAAAAAGTTGAATTTTCAAATTAAAAAATAAAACAGAAGATATTAACCGATTTCCAAATTGTTTTTGTTTACTTCTTCCGGGTACAAAATAAAAATAAAAATTCAGTAATTTCACTCCGCCCTAATTTACATTTTACACACAAAAGTAACGTTTAATAACAATATTCATTGGGTTTTCATGAATTTTACTATCTGTAATTTGAGCCTTTTAAGATTATTTAGATAAATATATTCGCTCTTTTAAAGTAATTTTAGACATAAAATCGATGAATCTGTACTCTCGTGAATATAGAGTAGAGAAAAATAAGATTTCGAAAGTAGTTAAACTTAAGTGATTCATTCGGTATATCCGTTTTGCGTCATGAGAGCTGAACGAACAGAACATGTTTGGCTGAACAGTGAACAGGTCAATGTATCGCAGAAGAAAGTTACAGAACATTAGTCACCTTGTAAGTACAAAAACTTAATTTTTCGTATTAATGTATTCCCACTACGCAAATGAACTCATTCTTTTCAAAAAATTTCCATTCACATCAATCTTTATTGATTCAAAATTTATTTTTCTTGAATCGACCACAATATAATAATCCAAACATAAAAGGTAAGATATACTTTTTCTTCTATTTTGACTTATTTCCTTTGAAGTCCCATTTTTAGGAAGAAAAATAATTAGGAAAAAATGAGTAAAAGAAAGGGCCGAACGCCTACAAAAAGGGGGTTTTGTATCATATTAAGACGTTATTTATATAACTTAAACCTCCCCCTCCCATACTTTGAATCCCCTATTCTCCATAATTTCCCCACTCCTCCCCGACTTCTCCTCCCCTCACTTCACCCTTCGCTGACACGCCCTTTCATAACTTTTTCCTCCTCTACTTCCTCTTTCCTTACTTCCACAGATAACACTCCCTTTCCACTACTTCCGTTCCCAGCCATCACTTCCTTTCTCTATTTGCCCGTACTACCTTCCTATCCCACCCTTCATTTTCCCTCACTTCCTCTACTTTCCCTCCCTAAGTTCCCGCACTTCCACGACTTATTCACCCCTCATTTCCCATCAATTCCTACAATTTTCTCTCCCCTCCTTCCCCTGCCCCCTTCACTTATTTCCCCTTACTTCCCCACTCTCATTACCTCTCACTTTTACTACTACCCCTCCTCTCATTACCCCTCGATTCCCCTCCCATTATTTCACCACACTTCCCCTCCTAGGAAAGAAATACGACGCACGGACGGACAGCTGACAGAAACTATAAGGATTTCAACCCGGAACTACGAAACCCTAACAAATCGAAAACAATTCCCCAATTTTCGAATAGAAGTAGAAAAATACATTTTTTATAAAGACTTCATTTCAATATGAAAAACTTCCCCTTTTCTATTTATATATTCTTTAATGTGCAATTTTGCTCATAACGAAAAAATATAAAAATATACTTCTTCATACTAAATGGAATGTGACGTAAAAAACTACGTCAAAAACGGCGAGAAGCCGGACGTTAAAAACTACATAAAAAACGACGTCATACACGGCTTCAAAAAATGGTTATAGTTTTGTAATTAAAAAAGACGTGAAATGACGTGAAAAATGTTTTAAAAAACAATCTGCACGCTGCGCGGGCACATTCTCATCGCGCGCGGCTCGCTTCGCTTGCAAGTTTGAGCGCGCCTACCCATGTTTGTGCACAGGCCTTTTAAAATTAAAGGTCAAAGTATCGACAATTACTGTAATTTGGTGATTGTGAATTCTCTTTTTTTAAAGCTCATTCGGCTTTAACGATCACATTCTCATCACGTATCTCGTGCTTCGCACTCGATTTTGTCAAAAATGTGAACTTTTCTCCGTTATGTTCAACACTTTTTATGTCAAATTTATATTACATTTATTTATGTACCTTGGTCTGGGATTGCTTATTCAGAAATTGCAATATAAAATAAAAATTTTATCTATCGTGATTACTTTAATATTTGTTTCTTATTATGCATTAAATGTTATTCTCAACTTCCCTGAAAAAATATATCATTTCAATAAATTTATATTATTACAATATTCATAATATGCATTGGTATTGAAACATACTTAATTTCATTGCCTCCTTTTTTTATAATTAAAAAAGTGCGCATTCTACTAGAAAAAGAAACAATTTTGTTATTAAACATTTTATTGCATTTTTTCTCGTTTTTTCACAAATTTAATTTGTTTATTTTCAATGTTATTTTTCGCTATTCAAACTAAAAATACGCCTCCTAGTGTAAAGTGGTTTGGAGCAAATTTGTAGATATAATTAAGGCGAAGAAAATTGTTAAATTGAAACAATTAAAGGGCGGAAAAACTATAGGGGGTAAGTGCCATTTCCGAAATTTTACAGGGCGACGAAAAAACGTTCGCAATACGTTGTATGTAGTACCAAAGGGTTCGTGATTTTTTTTACGTAAATCTAGTGTAGATCTATGTCCTTTGTGAATTTTATCCCGTTACATGAAAAAATCAAGGCGCCACGAATTTTTAAAGTCTTGGAAGGGGGTAACTCCAGGGCAGCGGAAGAACTAAAAGAGGTAACTCCGGTCCGACTGCATTGTGTACGCGGCTCCCTTCCTACGGCTCTCTCGCCGCTCGATCTTCTTGTTCCCCATACTACGCAAAAAATCTACAGAATAAGTCGCATTATAGCTCGATTTATTCGTAAAATCACATAGAAAAAAATTCTGGCTGCAGTTTTTCATTAAATTTAACCGGAAAAAAGTACTTACCGAAAAAGTGACAGACGAAGTACTGCGTATCAGCTGTTTTCGACTAATACCACGTTAAAGAACGATGAAGAAGACGAAAACTCTCCGCCACGATAATCCACCGACGCTTTAGTATCATGTAACACCAATATATGGAAGCTCATTCTCATAGATTTCGAGTGTACCCCTCCCCCCATTCCGTTATAAAACGCAAAATTTCCATAAGGCCCCATGAGGAGTTACCTCCAATAGAATTTCCGCTACCGTGGGGTTACCTCCCCGGCCGTTTTTAGACAGCTATGAAAAACGAAAGAAATGGGTATTTTGACATTTCCTTAACGCAGTAGTTGGGGCCTTTACCAAGACTATTCGAAAATGCAAATATCTCATTTTCGAAAAAAGTGGCACTTACCCCCTATAGTTTTTCCGCCCTTCAATTTTGTGAGGCTCTTCACTTAGGGTGATCGCTACAGAGATTGATCAACATGAAAGTATGAAAATTCATACTTTTTTTTTGAAATTTTGTTAAAAATCCCAGCTGGAAATTCCTGTACAGGAACCTCGAAGGATCCTCTACATGTTCCTGTACACGAACCTGTACAGGTAATCTTGACAGTTCCTGTGCAGGAATTTGGCGAAGGAAACTGTACATCATCCTGCAAAGAAACCTGCACCGACAAAAGAACCTTTGAATGATCCTGTACAGGTGCCTGTACAGGAACATGCATAGGATCCTTCACAGAAATCCGTCAAAGGAACCTTTGGAAGGATCCTGTACAGAAACACGTATAGGGTCCTTTAGAGAAAGCCATTGCGAAAACTGATGATGCTTACAGCTATAAACTTGCCTTCCTTTTATTCCCTTGAAGAACCAACTATTAGTTCCTATGCAGGTTCATGTACAGGATCCTGAACATGTTCCTGTACATGAACCCACACCTCAATTGACTATGTGAAGGAACCTGTACAGGAACATTCAAAGGTTAGCTTGTATACAGGTTCCTTTGCAGGATCATGTACAGTTTCCTTCACAAATTCCTGCACAGGAACCGTCAAGATTACCTGTACAGTTTCGTGTACAGGAACATGTGCAAGATCCTCCGAGGTTCCTGTATAGGAATTTTCAGCTGGGATTAATCTTCCTTGCTTGAGGATGCCACCATTATGTTTGAAAATTTTATTTTTACAACACCCAACTCAAAAGTTGACGTTTTCATGCTTGTAAATGGTGCCTTTAAACACTGGTGTTGGTATCTTCTTGAAATAAATTTAGATTCAACTTGAACAAATGTTTTAATGGTTGAAGTTTTGTTTTTAGGGTTTCGTAGCCCCTCCCTCCCCCCCCCTCAGGGCAAAAGACCATAAACGCCAACATTTTGTTTCATAATTTTGTTTCCAAAAAATTTGTTGCAACAAATTTTTTTGCAAACAATTTTTTTCAGAACATTTTTTTCAACATTTTTTTTCAAATTTTTTTTCAAACATGTTTTCTAAATCTTTTTTTCAACAAAATTTCTTTACTCCACTCTATGCAATATAAAATTAATATTTTTCGTTACCACCTCCTAACAACTTTTTCGGACGGGCGTTGCAAAAAATAGCGTGTGGTACACGTGCGCGTAGGTGATTGGTAGCTTGTGTGATTGCATCTTCCGCCTGCGGCTCGAAGCACACGTCTACGTTTTCGCACTCGCTTCGCTCGTGCGCTAACCACCAGCTCATGCTTCGAGCCTCTGGCTTATGCTGCAAAATTCACACTCGCACACAATCACCTATTTTGCGCACTTGTATCACAAATAACTACTGTACCACAATGTTAAAAAATCCTTTTTGTGTTGAAGATTCATATTTTTAGTTTAAAATCCATCTCTTTGGTTAAAAGTTGAACTATTTTGATGGAAACTGATCTTGTTTAATTGA
Source organism: Andricus quercusramuli (assembly GCA_932178445.1). NCBI lineage: Eukaryota > Metazoa > Arthropoda > Insecta > Hymenoptera > Cynipidae > Andricus > Andricus quercusramuli. Next base: position 138,491 of record CAKNXH010001073.1, read on the forward strand.
AAATGAAACTGTGTGGACAAAAGTTGAACAACTTTGTTGAACTACTTTGGTTGATAATTTAACTATTTTGGTGAAAATTAATTTGTTGCTGAAAATTCACGTTGTCTGCTTGAAAATTCAATTTCTGTACAAAAAATTCATCTTTCGGCTTGAAGATTAAACAATTTAGATTAACTTTTTTTTTCTTTCATGATTGAAAAACTTATTGATCCCATAAAAACCCTTTAAAATCTTTAACATTCTCTGAAGTCCCTGCTCAAGTCACCGGATGATTTGCCACGAAAATATATTGTTTTTCTAGGGAAATAAGGCGAAATTTATGTTTTTTTATTTTGTTTTTTATGGCACCATAAAATTATATTTTCGGAAAACAAATTTCCAATTATTTTATATATACATTCGCAAAAAACTGAAAAATAGCCAAATATAGAAGAAAGTGTTGAGAAACATTTTTCTAGAACTTTCGTAGAGAAACCAGCTAGTTTCTCTGACTTTTTTCGTATCTTGTGTCATTTTGGCATAAAAGTGTATATTCGTTTTATTCGAGCGTCTTTTAGACAGAACAATTCTCTCTTCTCTCCAAAGCGCGGGCAAAGGACAGACTATCATAAAATGTACTTTTTACATTAGGACGAATCTTGAAAGAAAATCAAGCGAAAAAAAGACAATGGATTTTATGAGTAAATTAAATTGGAATATTTTCAGATAATAAAAGTTTTGACCATTTTTTGATAACTCAATTTTGCAATTTTTGAAATTGAACAAATTTTGAAATTCTGCCCCTAAAACCTTTTACATCTTATGAAATTTTTCAAAATCCTTATAAACTTTAGGAAATTATTTGCAGTCCCATAAATTGTACTTTTATCTCTGAAAAGCCATTTAAATATTTAAAATAATATTAAATCCCTTAATTAACTCTTATGCAAAACAGCTCTTTTATCAATCATTTTACTCTATCCAAACAATTTACAGCATTATTATTACTATCGTGTGACCAAAATATTAATAATCATCATTTTTCAATAAGTTTACATACGAAACGAAACATTGACTACAAGCTTCATCAAGTGGCCGATAGAGGTATGGCGTTTTCCTGCACTCGGACAGCGACTCTAACATCTTGGATCTTTCACTCTGAAACTTCGGAAGTTTCGGTTTAACATAAAAATATTTGTACGCCTAACAACGCGAAAGAGTAACATATCTTATGCGCTGGCATCTGTATGTTTCGCGGTACTATCTTATACTTTAAACATCTGCGTTTGAACATCCATTTTTCTCCGTGTGTTTCAAAGAAAATGTTTGAAACATAAAATACAAACAAGAAAATGATTGTATTTATTTTGATCACTATTATATTAGGTCTACAAATTAATTCGGTGCCTTTACTTTGATATCTTGTAATTTTGGTCAAACTTGAATCATAAGTGTTCAAGTGTTCTCATCCTGATGCCCACTTTTCAGCTCTCCAAACTCTCATACAAAATCATGAGTGTTCTCCTCCTTCCCGTCCTTTTCTCCCCCTCCTCCTAATGCCCTTTTTTCAGTTCTTCAAGCCCCTCAGACAGAATCATAATTATTCTCTTCCCCTTTTCCAGCTCTCCAAACCTTCAGACATAATCACAAGTGTTCTCCTCCTCCTCCTGCTCCTAATCATGATGCCCCTTTTCCAGCTCTTCAAGCCCTATTTCCAACTCTTCAAGACCCTTTTTCAGTTCTTCAAGACCCCGGACATAATCATAAGTATTCTCATCATCCTGTGACCTTTTCCAGCTCTCCAAACCCTCAGCATAATCATAAGTATGAAGCATTTCAGGTAATCGTTCAACCAGTGTAATACCCAGGCGGAAAAATTATGTATATTTTATACATAGTATGAAGTATTATATATAATATTAATTTGTTTTATACATTTTTTGTATAAAATAAATGCATATTATATGTAATACTTCACACTATATAAAAACTATATATAATTTTTCCACCTGGGATAGGCAGCTGATTACTCCCAACTGAGGTAAACTTTCCGTGATTACAGACCTGTAACGTGCTGCCTCCAGCGAAGTCCGCCAGAGATATCTGCGACTCACCACGGAAAGTTTACCCCACTTTCGAGTACCCACTTCGCGTTTACCCCGCTTGACCGACTGCCTGCAACATTTTGTACCCTCAGATTTTTTTGTGAAGGCACCGAATTAATTGATAGACCTAATGGATAATAAATCAAAAGGGTCAATATGAAAATATCTCATAATGAATGGCATAAATTCTGAAAATAAGTTGAACGGTCAAGTTCGAATGTCACTCGGTTTTAATAACAGTGGGTTGAGTAAGCTAGCGAATGTCGATGAAAGGCCACTTGATGACCCCAAAAAAGAATATGAGAAGAAGTCCGCAAGTGGATGTGGGACAAAAACGGTACGCTGGTCTGCGATGGAGTTTCACTGTGTTAAATTAACCGATTGCCGACAAATCGATTGAAACGATCAGATAATGCTCCGAGGAATGTAGCGCGTTGCGCTGCGGTCTCCGTGAAAGTTCTACTATAAGGGGCAAGGAGGAGGTTTGCCAATTGCAAACTTAATAATATCAATCCGCATCACTTTTTTATAATTTTTACATTATAGTGACTATAATTATTATTTTTACCATGATCAATCTTCATCAGCTAAAAGAAAACAATAAAGTTTTCATTCCAAGAGATGAATTTTCAACTAAAATGATAAATCTTCAGCCAAGAAAATGACGTTTTGAAAAAAATGTTTCATTTTCCACAAAGTAAATTAATTTTTAATCGAAGGAGATGAATTCTGAACAAAAAATATAATAGTTGATATTTCAACCAAAAAGGATTTTAATTTTGAATCAAAAACATTTAAATTCAACCAAAAAGGACCAATTTTCAAGAAAATTGTTGAATCCCCAACCGAAAACATGAATTTGGAACAAAACAGTTGACTTTTCAACGAAAATAATACTTTTTAACAAAATTAGTTCATTTCTAACAGGGTAGGTTAATTTCCAACCAAATAGTTAAATTTTCTACCAAAAACATGAAATTTAATCCAAGAAGATTAATTTTCTACGCAAAAAAAACTAATTTTTAATCAAATACGTGAATTATCAACCAAACAGTTGAATTTTCAACTTAAAAAGATAAATTTGAAAAATAATTATATTTTCTAGAAAGTTGATTAATGTTACACCAAATAGTGGAATCTTCAACCAAAAAAAAAAAGAATTTTCTACTGAAATAGACGAATTTTCATCCAAGAAAGATCAATTTTTAATATAAAGGACCCCGCACACATCTATGGAAAATATGGTCCTGGTGAAATTGGCTGAAACTCTGGTATAATGTAGTTTATAATATCTTGATCAAATAAAGTCCTTAGACACTGGGTCCAAAAAACGCTAGGTTTCGAGATAGAAGGGACCAACTGTCACTCTTCATGGACGCGACAGGAGTTTCACGGACCCTCGAGGACATGTCATGAAATGACATGTCACATGACATGCCATGACACATGAGATGACACATTACATGGCACATGGCACGTGACATAACATGATATGACGCATGACATGACACATATAGCATAACAAATGACACATGACATGACGCATGACACATGACATGACATGACACACGTCATGACACATAGCATGAAATGATCAATGACATGACATGACATGACATATGAACTGACACGTACCATGACAAATGACGTATGAGATGATATGGCATGACATGACACATGACATGACATGATATGACACTTGACATGACACATAGCATGACAAATGACATGACATGACACGACATGACACGACATGGCATGACACGACATGGCATGACACGACATTACATGACACGACATGACATGTTATGACACATGACAAATGACACATGAGATGACATGACACATGAAATGACAATACACATGCACTGACATGACACATGACATGACGTGACACATGACATGACGTGATACATGACATGACACATGACAAGACACATAGCATGAAATGATCAATGACATGACATGACATAACATGACATATTAAATGACACGTACCATGACAAATGACGTATGAGATAATATGGCATGACATGACATATGACATGACACATTACATGACACATGACATGACATGATATGATATGACACTTAACATGACACATAGCATGACAAATGACATGACATGACATGACACAACATGACATGACACAACATGACATGTTATGACACATGACATGATATATACCATGACAAATGACACATGAGATGACATGACACATGACATGACAATGCACATGCCATAACATGACACATGACACGACATATGACATGACATGACACATACCATGACAAATGATATGCCACATACCCTGACACATGACATGACATGGCATGACATGAAACATGACATGACACATGAAATGACACATGACATATGACGCATTACATGACATGCCAAAACACATGACACATGAAATGACATTTCATGTTATGTCGTGTTATGTGATATGTCATGTTTCATGTCGTGCCATGTGTAATGTCATATCTTGCCATTTTGCGTCATATCATGTCTCGTATCATGCTACACATGACACATGGAACATGATACATGACATGACATATAACACATGACATAACATGTAATATGATACATGGCATATGACACGTGACATATAACACATGACATAACATTTCGTATGATACATGACATATGACACATGACATGACATTTCATGTGACACATGACATGATATGACATGCCATGATATGACATGCCATATGGCACATGACATGAAATCTCACATGGCATATGGCACATGACATGACATAACACATGGAACATGAAATGACATGACATCTCATGTCATGTCGTGTTATGTGCCATGCCATGTCATGTGTCATATGTCATGTGATGTGATGTCATGGCATATTATGTCACGCTTTGTCGTTTCATGCCATGTCATCTCATCTCATGTGTCAAGTAACATGTCATGTCATCTCATGCCATCTCGCGTGTCAAGTGACATGTCTTGTGTCATGTCTTGTGTCTTGTCTTGTGTATTGTCTTGTGTCTTTTATTGTGTCTTGTCTTGTGTCTTGTCTTGTGTCTTGTCTTGTGTCTTGTCTTGTGTCACGTCTTGTGTCATGCCATGATCATGCCATGTGACATGTCATGTCATGTCATGGGTCATGTCATGTCATGGGTCATGTCATGTCATACGTTATGTCATCTCATGTATCATGTCATATCATGTTTCATGTTACATGTAATGTGATCTGTCATGTCATGGCATTCCATGTCATGTGACATGTAATTTTATGCCATGTACTTGAGGGTCCGTGAAACTCCTCTCGCGTCCATGAAAAGTGACATTTGGTCCCTCCTATCTCGAAACCTGGCGTTTTTTGGACCTAGTGTCTGAGGACTTTATTTGATCAGGATATTATAAACTACACTATACGATAGTTTCAGCCAATTTGACCGGTACCATATTTTCCATAGATGTGTGCGGGGTCCTTTTCAGTTGAGAAAATCAATTTAAAAAAAATTTTGAACAAAATAATTTAAAACTATTTGGATTACCTATGTAAATTACTCCGAATTACCTGGATTACTTTGAATTAACTGGATTACTTCGGGTAAAAACTAGATTACTGCTGATTACAAATGGATTACTCTAGATTACTGGGATTAATGATGATATTTTTGAAAGACAAAAAAATGTTCTTCATTATGAGAACGATTTTAAACGTATACAAATTATTTATTCGTAACCACCATGTTTATGAGCCTATAACGCCCTTTACCGAACGGTGTCAACCGCTGACAGATTATTAGTTCCAAACAGTCTCATAACATGCTGATTTCAAATAAAATATCGTACATCACTCGTAGGGTTAGACAGGTACACACGTGGAGCTCAATGTTCACAGGGACGACCTGAAAAAACCATGGCCATGGTTCTACAACTCGTCCTGGAAACATTTATCTCCCCGTAAGGACCTGTCCAACCCTACGAGTGATGTAATATACTATTATTTAACCAATTTTATTTTTTGTCAAACTTTTTCATATCCACGTAAATGGATTTGCAATGGCCTGAGTATATATAATTTTAAAAAATAAATTCTTTAATGGCAGAAATAATTAAAAATCGTTTGAAATTGTCTTTTATATTGTTCATAAAAAAGTTGTAGATCTCTTTTTTAAATGGAGCAATTTACATTAGCGTTGACATCTTCTTTCTATGCTAAAAATATTGTAAAAGCAACTATTTTTCATTGAGTAATACAATATTATCATCGAAATATATACTTTTTAACCCGAAAAGATCAATTTTCAACAAAAAAGTTGAATTTTTAACCAAACAGTTTAAAATCCTACCTACAAAGATGAATTCTTAACAAAAAATGTAAGTTTCGTTTCTAATAACAAAAATAAATAAATTTCTCCCAAAAAAGATGCAATGTCAACAAAACACATGATTTTTCA
>CAKNXH010001073.1:153427-225337 GCA_932178445.1 Andricus quercusramuli
TGGGACCCTATAAAACCGACTTATGGGGGTGATATTTGAAAATTGATATTTTATTCGTATTCCATGGCTAATTGTGAAGAGAAATGTTGAGTTTCAACTCGATTGAGATAATATTGAGGATTCTGAATAAGATTTACAAAAACGTCTTTTTTTCTTATGGGAAATACATGTTAAACTTTATGGGGCTTGCGCCACCCCTAAATATCATTTTTTTCTCAAAACAAAGAAAATGGATTTATTTTTGGGTGGGTTCGAACAAATTTGGGGGGTGTCCCCATAAAAATTTAAAAAAAAATTGTTTGGACCACCCTACTGTACACTACTGTAGATTCTTGTAGTTGTAATGTTTTCTAAATTCGTGTAAGAAATTAAAAGTATAATAAAGAACAACAATATACAATAAAATACAAAAAAAAAGTACAAAATTCGTTCCAATAATGGACAAAAGTTGTACTTCTCTGTAATTGTGGTTATAATTTATTGTCTTTATTTCTGGACTCCTGTAAAAACGGTACGGTTAAGATTTTTCAGTTTTTTTTTTTATTTCCAAACATGTATGTTAGTTTTAAGTTAATTATTGGGCTACCGGGTATGGACAAAGTCAGAGCCCTGTACGAAATCATAAAAGGTACTTGATAATGTCTAGTGTTTGTTTCGGAATATCAATAACTAATTTGCTAACGTCCTCAAGCAGGAATTCATGTCATGCCGTAAACAATGACCTCTATAGTATAATAACTGTTATTTGTATGTGCATCGAGCTTGAAGTCATCGACATTACAGCTACGCGTAGTCGAGTTAATTTATACCCCATTTACCTTCCGTATATTACATTCATTGCGCGAACCTTGCCTCACTTCAAAATACGTAATAAAACGCGTGCCATAATCATCCTTCTTTCTAAGTATCGCTTATTAAACAATAAATGTTAAAGGGTTTAATTTTCAGCAGACGTTAAAAAACATGTTGAGTATAATTTCTTATAATCATCTTGGTGCATTAACTGCCAATAAAATAAAATGTAAAATGCAAAACTTAACAGAGACGTCCATCCACGAGTCCACAGTCGACAAGAAAATATAAAGTCCTATTATCTTTAGGGTGACCAGACGACCTGATTTACTAGAACATGTCCTGATTTCTTATCGCTGTCCTAATTTTCTGATTTTTTTTTATTTTTCATGTCCAAAAATGAAAATTCGCGATTTTTATTGCGTGGACCTAAATTTTGTTCACAATTCCTGAAGGTGCAATCTCATCGTGACTGTTCAATTCAATTTCAAAAACTTGACATTTGTGGAATCTTACTAATATTTAAAAAAAAAATAGAACTTTTTTCACAAATATTATATATAATTAATTATAAATAATTACGGTACGGTTAAGATTTTTCAGTTTTTTTTTTATTTCCAAACATGTATGTTAGTTTTAAGTTAAATTTATTAATTTTTTTTAAGTTGAACCTAGGAGTTTATAAAGAATTTTTTTCGCTTTTACACAATATTTCCAATCCTGTATGCTGGCTTTTTTTTTTTGTCGAATTATAGAGTCAATTTTAATCAATTTTAATTTCTAAATTTTTCTTGTTTTTGCATAGCGAGGCTGCGATGAGCATTTAACTTAAGGTTATCAGTATTTTTCATCGCATTAGACAAGCAAAACATATCTGCGCTAGGCGTTGTAACGGACGGAAAGAGTATATTATGTGATATATAAACTTAGGGAATGAACATAAAATTTTATTATTTTGTTCAAAATTCAACAATTTTGTTAAAAATAAAAAAGTCAATCGTTTTAGTTGATTCAACTATTCATGGTTTCTAATTAAATTATATTTTGGTTTAAATATTAACTATTACATTTTTCGTTGAAAATTCAACTACTTTCTTGAGAATTCATTGTTAATTGATTGAAAATTATATTTTCAAATACGAATTTAATAATTCATTTTTTCTTTGAAAATTGATCCTTTTTAGTTGAAAAATCATATATTTTGTTGTAAATTCGTTATAAATTAATTTCTTTAATTAAAAATATATGGTTTTCATTTTTGATTCAAAATGTATCTGTTTTAGCATGAAATTAGTCTTTTTTGTAGAAAACTGATCTTTATGGTTGAAAATTCATCTTCTTCGTCCAAAATTCAACTATTTGGTTAAAAAAAAAATTATTTTTAATGTATTATCATTGTTGAAAATTCATGTATTTTGTTGAAAATTACTTTTGTTGTTGTTAGAAACTCATTTTTTAAACTGAAAATATAACTATTCCATTTTTGGTTGAAAATTTACCGTTTTTAGTTGAAAATTCATGTATTTTGTTGAAAATTTCTCATTTTTAGTAGAAAATTAATCTTTATGGTTGAAAATTCATCTTTTTGGTCGAAAATTCAACTGTTTGGTTCAAAATTCATTTTTTTTTTAATTGAACGCTCATCATTTTATTATAGTTAAAAAATGATTTCTTTAGTTAATAATTTAACTATATTGTTAGAAAAAATTATTTGTTTGAAAATTAATTTTTTTGTCTAAAAATTGAACTATTTCGTGTTTGGTTAGAAATTTATCTTATTTAGTTGAAAATTGAACTATTTTCATGAAAATCCGTTTAAGGGTTTCAATTTTTTTACATTCTGGTTTAGAAATTTATCTTTTTAGTTGAAAATTCATGTATTTTTATGAAAATTCAACTTTTTTCGTAGAAGATTAATCTTCCTGGTTGAAAATTAATTTTTTTAGTTAAAGATTCCTCATTTTAGTTGAACATTAATTTCTTCGGTAAAAAATTGAAATATTTTGATGTATATCAATTTATTTTTTGAACATTTATCTTTTTTTGTTAGAAAATTAATCTTATTGATTGCAAATTTATTTTTTGGTTAAACATTGATTTTTTTATTGAGCCTGAAAGAAAAATGTATGACGGACATAACAGTCATATCACTCATAAAACTATGAAAAAATTCAAAGTTGAAAGCGTCGGTAATTTTTTGTTGGGAAGAATTTAAATTTAATAAGTAAATTGTTGAAATAATTGTTTTAATTGTTTAAATAATTATGCAAATTTATATAGTAAATATACATTTTTTTATTGAATTAATTCTCCAGATTCACTCAAAAGTAATTTCACTCATAAAATTATTAAAGGTTATAAATTTACTGCGTCCATAATTTTTTTCGCTAATAATTCAAATTTAATAATACATATGCTTGAAACTAAACCATTTCGAATTTATGTGCAAACTGTTAATCCTTTCAGGTTAAAAACACAATTTTATTTCTGAGTGAAAGTTTGAATATATGAATAACGTGAAAGTAAAAATTATCCATATGTAACCATTTTTTAATATTTTCAAATAATAATACTAAAGCTATGGGTTAATATTTAAAGTTTAGAAGCATTAAAGTTTAAAATTAAAATGAAATAATATTCAATTGATAATATATGAAATTGGGAGAAATTTTAAATCTTCGAAATTGTACAACATAATGAAATTATTAATTGGAAACTAATATTTTTTAAATAAATATATTTGACGTTGCATTTAGATTCTTTATTTTTCTTTTTCATAAAATAATATATGTAGATCAGTTAATAAGTTTTTCATTTTTTATGGCTTAAAATACATGGAATAAAGAAGAAGCCTTCAAGCCTATCTGACTTCTGATATTAGTTTCAGTAAAAATAAGTAAATTAATCATATCTATTACAATTACAATTCATTAATTTCAATTTCTTATATGAAAAAGTAAAAATTAATCATTTCCATTTTTTGCTTCAAAATTAGGAGTTTTATATTTACAGTAATGAGAATTTTGCAGATTCCCTAAATTCCTTAATCTTCAAATTTCTTTCATTGTCTGAAATCCTTGAAAATCTAGAATATTCTCAATTTCGTAAATTCTTGTAATGTTTTTCAAATGTTCTGAAATCCCTGAAATCCCTAAACTTATCTTAAATCTTGAAATTCCTTGAATATTCTAGGTTTATTAAATTCTCTAAACTCCTTGAATTCCTTAAATTCTCGAAATTCATAAAATATTCTGAATTCCTGAAAATCTTCGAATTCCTTGAATTATCCGAAATCTTCCCATTCCTTCAATTTCATGAATTTCTTCAATCCTCTGAAATCCCTGAACTCCTTCAATACTCTAAATTCCGTGAATTCTCTAAATTCCTTAAATTCCTGAAATTCTCTGAATTCCCTAAAATCCTTAAATTTCTTGTATATGCTCACTTCCCTAAATTCCTGGAATATTTGGAATTTCCTGAATTTCTTTATGTTCTAAATTCATGAAATTCTTTCAATTCTCTGAATTTCTTCAATTAACTAAATCCGAAATCACTCATTTCTCTAAATTTTCTGAATTCTTTGAATATTCTGAATTATATGAATTTATTGTATTCCCTAAATGCACTAAAATACCTGAAATTCTACAAAATCCCTGAAATCTTCGAATATCCTGAATTCCTTCAATATTTTGAATTCCTTGAAATCCTTAAATATTCTGAATTCTTTTAACCCTCTGAATTCCATCTATTCATCTGAATTCCTCTAAATTTCTCTAATATTCTGAATTTTAAGAAATCCCTGAATTTCTTCAATTATCTTGAAGCCCTTTGAATTCAGGAATTTCTACGAATTTAAGGAATTCGGGAAATTCCGCGAATTGACAAAATCATAAAAATTCCAGGTATTTAGATGATTGAGAGAATTGCAAGGATTTCCAAATATGCAAGAAATTTGGGGAATTTGAAAGAATTTAATAGTCAGATCATTCATGACATTTACAGGAATTCAGATATATCAGGGAATTCGGAGGAATTTAGAAAATTTGAAAAATTATAAATAAATGATTCCTGAAATTCTCTGAATTTCCTAAAATCCTTGAATTTCTTGAATATGCTGAATTCCTCGAATATTTTGAATTTCCTGAATTTTTTTGAATGTTCTGAATTCCTGAAACTCTCTTAATTCTTTTTACCATAATGCTCTGAAACCCTGAAATTCTCTGCATTTCTTGAATATTCTGAAATCCTTCATTTCTCTGAATACCTTGAATTCTTTAAATATTCTTAATTTTCTTAATTTCTTGAATTCCCTAAATACCCTGAAATTCTCTGAAATCCCTGAAATCTTCCAATAATCCAAATTTAATAAATATGTATTCTGAATTACCTGAAATCCTCGAATATGCAGAATTCCCTGAATTCCTTGAATATTCTGAATTCCTGAAATTCCTTGAATTCTCTGATTCCTCTGAATTTACAATATTGAAGGATTTCAGAAAATTATCTAAATTCCCTGAATTTCTGAAATATTTTGAATTCTTTAAGTCCCTGAATTCCTCTGCATTCCTTAAATCTTCTGAATCATCTAAAATCCCTGAATTAATTCAATTATGTTGAAGTCCTTGGGAATCAGGAAATTCCACGAAATTAAACAATTTAAACGAATTCAGATGATTCAGAACATTTGGAGGAATTCAGATATATCAGAGAATTCAGAAGATTTCAAGGAAGTGAAAAGAATGTCACAGGATTTGAAGGAGTTAAAAAGCATCCCAAATAATTTAAAATAATGAAAAAGAATACATAGAATTTAAAGAATGAAAAACAATTCAAAGAAAAAAAAATATTCAAAATTATTAATTTAATACTGGTATACATTTGAAATTTTGAAGAAAAAAAAACCGTTTGGGAATACTGCGTGGTGTTGGCCCGTCGTGGGTGTGGTGGACCCACAATGGTACTATTTATCCACCTAGAAACACTACCCGAATCGGGTAGTGAGGCAATGAACTTTCGAGTTCAAACTGCTAATCAAATTTTTTTTTTTATACATTTGAAATTTTACTATTTCACTATAGCATAATTTAAAATTTAAATCCTCTACAATTGAAAAATTCCGAAAAAGCATTTAAAAAACTTAATATTTTGAGGTACCTTTTCAATTTTCCAAGTTATTATTAACATTCGAATTATTTTTTTTAAGTGACTGAACTGCACAATTTAAAATTGAAATCATAATAATCTTGTTTTATATGCTTATATATTTTATAAATGAGCAATGGAATATTTTCTGCGCGCTTAAACGCTCACATAATCTCAGTAAACAATATTTTTCTTAACATTTTTTAAAACTAATTTCTATGTATCATACAGTTCTATTTTTCCAATCAGAAAATGTTGGCAACTTTCATCACAGGAAATTAAAAAATAAATATTACTGATTCATATTAAACCTTAACAATAGCTTTGCCAAAATTTTCTCCGCGCATCATGCCCACAAATGCTTTGAACATATTTTCGAAACCTTGAGTAATAGTTTCTCTGTATTTAAGTTTCCCTTCCCGAACCCACTTGAGATTTTGATTTGTGCTTTCGTCGTATCGGTTGAACCATCGAGAAACGTGCAAACCCTCCATCTTTAATTGTTTGTTAATGAAAATACGTTGAACCAAGCCAACCTTAGGGATTTTTTCAACGTCACTTAAATCACTAGCATTGTAAGAAGATATGCAGCCACAAACTGCAATTCGACCAAAATCATTCATCTGGTACATTACAACAGTCGAAAGTTCTCCTCCAACCTGTAATTTTTAAATTTCTATATTTACTTTCAGAAAGTTTAAAATTGATATCATGAAGAGTGGGATTTACAAACCAACTTTTCATATTTTCTTGACAATAAATGAACAGGGTGTCTACCCGAAGGATAACTTTAAATTTCCAGTATCCCCAAGTAAAATGTTAATTTCGTATGGTCAACTTAAAAGAGTCCACAAGATTTAAATAATTCCAAACGAATTTGAAAGATTCCAAGCGATTTCTAAATATTTTAAAAGCTTTCAAAAATTTTTAATTTGGAACACGCTATTTTGGAAATCAAATTATAATTCTGTGTTTGAACATAATATAACATAAGAATTACAATTGTGACTTGGAACAGAGAATTCTGTAATAGAAATATCATTCTGAATTTGAACAGGGATTTTTTTACATGCCGTTCTTCTAAATCGGAATTTTCTTTTCCGGAATTCCCCTTCGATATAAAAAAATGCCTTGTTCCAAATCAAAAAATAATTCTTCACAAAAATTCCCTGTTTTAAAGTCTAAATTATAATTCTTGATTGAAATGTCCTGTTGAAAATTGTGAATTACAATACTTAACGAAAATTCCCAGTCTCAAAGTCTAAATTATAATTCATTTCGGAAATTCCCTATTCAAAAGTCAAAATTATAATTCTTTGCGAGAATTCCCTGTTCCAAAGTGAAAATTATAATTCCTTACGGAAATTCACTTTTCCAAAGTAAAAATTATAATTCTTTATGGAAATTCCCTATTCCAAAATGAAAATTATAATTCTTTACTGAAATTTCCTGTTAGAAAGTGAGAATTACAATACTTTACGAAAATTTTCTGTCTCAAAATCTAAATTATAATTCATTTCGGAAATTCCCAGTTCAAAAGTTAAAATCATAATTCTTACTGAAATTCCCTGTTCCAAAGTAAAAATTATAATTATTTACGGAAATTTCCAGTCCAAGGGTGAAATTCCAAAGTCTTTACGGAAATTCCTTGTTCCGAGTCACAATTACATTTATTTCCAAAAATTCCCTGTTCCAAGTCCGGAATACATTTATTTACAACATTTTCTTTCATAATTCAGAATTCTAGTACATCTACCTTCCTTTTCCTAAAATTTGGAAAAGGGAAGTTTCAAATTTTGGCAAATTTTCATCTTCCAAAAAAAAAAAAAAGATTTTTTATTCAAACAAAATCTGATTTGGAAGAAAGGATTTTTAAAATATGATGAATTCTGACTTGGAACAGGGATTCTTTTTATGAATTAAAGATAATAGTATTTTTTTAAATTTTCCCATTCTATGTCAAAATTTACCTGTTCCAAGACAAAATTGTAATTCTTTAGGAAATTCCCTGTTACAAAATCAAAATTATAATGATTTACGGAACATTTTTTTATATTTAATTTTTTTATCGTCTGATAAAATACAGAATTCGAATTCTTTTAGCAAATTCCCTATACCAAGACACAATTAGATTCTTTTCAAAAATTCACGTCCCACGTCAACAATTCAAGGAGTTTCCGTAAAGAATTAAATTCCTTGCGGAAACTCCCTGTCCTTGAGTCGAAATTTTAATTCTTAAAGAAATTTCTAATTATAAAGTGAGCCTAAAATGAAAATTATCATTCTTTACGCAAATTCCAAAGTGAAGTTCCAAAGTGAAAATTATCATTCTTTACGGAAATACCCCATTCTAAGTCACAATTAAATTTATTTCCAAACATTCCCTGTTCCTGTTCCAAGTCAAAAATATATTTATTTACAACATTTTCTTTTACAATTCAGAAATATAATACCTCCCCTTTTCTAAAATTTGGAGGAGGAAGTTTCAAATTGTGGCAAATTTTTATTTGCAAGAAAAAATAATAATTTTTAATTATAATAAATACTTAATTGGAAGAATGATTTTTCGAAACCTGATGAATTCTGACTTGGAACAAGGATTTTTCATATGAAATTCTTTTCCACAATTCCCTGTTTCGAGTAAAGATATAATTCTTTAAGGGAAATCCCTGTCCTAGAGTAAAAATTATAATTTTCAAAGAAATTTCCTATTCTGAAGTGAACCTAAACTGAAAATTATAATTCTTTATGGAAATCCCCTGTTTCAAAGAGAAAATTGTACTTCTTTACGGAAATTTTCTGTTCCAAAGTCTGAATTATCATTCTTCACCGAAATCCCTGTCCCAAGTTAAGATTACATTTATTTAAAGAAATTCCCTATTCGAAGTCAGGAATATATTTATTTACAAAACTTTCTTTTATAATTCAGAAATATAGTACCTCCCTTTTTCTAAAATTTGGACGACAGAAGTTTCAAATTTTGGCAAATTTTTATTTTCCAACCAAAAAGAAAGATTTTTTATTTAAATAAATTCTAATTTGGAAGAAGGAATTTTCAATATCTGATTAATTGTGACTTGGAACAGGGATTCTTTTTATGAATCAAAATTGAAATTATTTTCCAACAATTTTCTAATCCATATCCAAAATTACCTGTTCTAAGACAAAATTATAATTCTTTAACAAAATAACTGTTTCTAAATTCTAAAATAAAATCTAAAAAAATTCTAAAGGAAACCTAAAATTAAAATTATAATTCTTAACAAAAATCCTTGTTCTGAAGTGAAACCTAAAATTAAAATTATAATTTTTTACGGAAATCCCCAGTTCTATCTAAAAATTATAATGCTTTTGGAAAATTCTCTGTCTCAAAGTAAAACTTCTGATTATTTGCAGAAATTGCGTGTTCTAAAGTCAAAATTATAATTTTTTGCGAAATTCCCTGCTCAAAAGTTAAAATTATTATACTTTACAGGTATTCCCTATCTCAAAGTCAAAGTTATAACTCTTTACTGAAATCTCGTGTCCCAACTTAGAATTATAATTCTTTCAGAGAATTCCCTATACAAATTCCGAATTGTAATTCTTTTGGAAAATTTCTTATTCAATTGAGAATTATGATTTAAAATATATGCAACCACTTCCATTCAAGAGGAAAATCCCGGTCAATGAGTCAAATTCCTGGTCATTTCCCGATTCTTCCGATTTCCCTGTCAGGTAGACATACTGACGAATATAATTTTTTAAGAATTTACTTACATTATCAAAATAACAGTCGACACCTTGAGGAGCAGCTTTTTTTAAGGCAGCGGTAACATTTTCAGTCTTGTAATTGATTGCGTGATCGAATCCAAGTTCCTCAATGAGCCAGTTGCATTTTTTATCGGATCCAGCGATTCCGATGACCCTGAGACCTTTAATTTTTCCAATTTGTCCAACATGAGAACCAACTGCTCCAGCAGCACCACTGACAACTAATGTCTCACCGGCTTTTGGATTGCAAATTTCCAAAAATCCAAAGTAGGAGGTGTGACTATAGAGAAGAAAACCAAATAAGTCTCGAGAAATTCCAGTCTATAATATGAATAAGATTTTGCAGTTTAATATAAACAGGATAGCCTCAAAATCTCAATCTTGAAATTCCCTGACTTTTCCAGCACAATTTTTTATTTACCTTGATCGTTATATAGTCAGGCAGTGAAGTCCGACAATAGTCAGACCAAAATGCCCAAAATCCTCTCAAATAGGGGAAATAGGGTGATCTTTCACAAAAATATGGGAATAATAGGGGAATATATTCTTTTAAATAAAATTAATGAATAGGTACCATATTGAATTAAATATGAAACGCTTTGGATTTAAAATCAAAATATATTACATTTTCAACGAAATATTTGAATTTTCAACCGAAAAAGATTAATTTTCTACCAAAAGAAATAAAGTTTCAACGAAAGAGATGAATTTTCAACGAAAGAGTTAAGTTTTCAAGCTAAAAAGACGTATTTTGTGGAGAACAGTTGACTTTTAAACCCGAAAAGATGAATTTTCAACAACAAAAAATCATTTTTAACTATGGAAGGTGATTTTTCAACCAAATAATTGACTTTTCAACAACAACAAATTAATTTCAGACCAAACATTTGCATTTACAACCAACTACTTGAGCTTTGAAGCAAAAAGATATTAATGTATAACCAAACAGTTGCATTTTTTATCAAAAAAGATCAGATTTCTGCCGAGAGAGGAATTTTCAAAACCAAAAACGCGAATTTTCAACCACGAAAGATTTTTTAGTTAATTGAAAAAAAATGACAACCATATTGTTTAATTTTTAGGCCAAAAGGCGAATTCGCTACGAAACAGTTGAATTTTGAACAAAAGGCAAGTAAAAACGATCAATTTTCAACCGAAAATGGAATAGTTAAATTTTCAGTTAACAAAATCAATTCTAAACAACAACAAAAAACGAATGTTAAACGAAATAATTCAATCTTTAATTAGTGAAATAAATTTTCAACGAAATAGTATAACTTCTAACCAACTAGTTGGCCTTTCAATTAAAAAAGATGAATTCACAACGAAATATGTAATAGTTCAATTTTTAACAAAAACTATCAATTTTCTGCTAAAAGTGGAATGGTTAATTAAATTTTCAGTTAAGAAAAGTAATTTTCAACCAAAAAAGAATTTTCAACCAAATAGTAGAATTTTTAACTAAGAGTAAGAGTTTTCAACTAATTTTTAACTAAGAGACTAAGCGAGTTGAATTTTCAACTAAAAACAATCAATTTTTAGGGAAAAATAGAATGGTTAATCAAATTTTCAGTTAAGGAAAGTAATTTTCAACCAAAGAAAAAAACGAATTTTCAACCATTTTCTGATCGAATAATAAGATAGCAGACTTTTCAATTAGAAAGAATTAACTTCCAAACAAAAATAGTTGGATTTTCTTGTTGGGTTCTATTAATTCAGTTCGCAAATAAGCGAAAAAAAACACAAGAAAACGTGGGAAATTCTTGATAACAGGAAAAAAAAGGAATTATTTTTTAAAAAGGGTTTTCCCTGACATATCCTGACTTTCTAGAACTCTCGGACTTGTAGCGACTCTGTATTTTAAAACGAATAGATCGTTTATTCGAATTTTCAATACAAATTTAGAGACGCTTGGAACGTGAATTTTTTGAAATAGAACAAAAATTAACTTTACATCAAACCGGCTTGCTTTCCTTAGATCACTACAATTTTTTGAATGAAAATTACTCCTTATTTTCTAGTAAAAAAAAATGGATCCTAATGTCCAGTCGAATCTTCGAAATTCGACTTATTGAAATATTCGAACAAATCAAATTTCAAAGATTCGACTTGACATTTGGATCCATTTTTTACGAGAAACAAGAGTAATTTTCATTTTTTAATTTGTAATAATTTTGAGTAACTAGTTACAGTAACTTCAAGTTACCTAAAAAGTTATTTTTTCAAATCCTTAATTTTATAGTTTAAAAATCGAAAACCTAATTTAAAAAGAAAAAAGATGAATGTTCAACAGAAGGTTTGAATTTCCAACCAAAAAAAGTTTTTTGGTCACATTCTTCAACCAGTTTTTTTTTTAACCAAACATTTTTTTACCGGGAGGAATGAATGTTCAAACCAGAAAGAATACTTTTGAATAAGCGAGTTGAATTTTGAAGCCAAAAGGATGAATGTTCAACAAGAAAAAGTTACTTTTCTACCAAATATTTGGACTTTATACGAAAATAGTTAAATTTGTAACAAAATACATGAATTTTCAACTAAATGGTTGAATTTTCATACCGAAAATATTAATTTTCAACAAAAAAGTTCATTTTCAATCAAACAGTTAAATTTACTACCAATGTATTTGAATTTTCTATCAAAAAGAAAACGAATTTAAAACAAAATAGCTGAATTTTTCAATAAAAGAAATGAATTTCCAAATAAAATTATGAATCTTTAACCAAACAACTTATCTTTTAACAATTTAGTTCAACTGTCAGCCGAGTAGTTAAATTTTCAATCAGAAAAGACAAAAAAAGAATTGCTGAATCCTCTAACAGAAATTTTTTTACCAAAAGAGATGATTTTTCAAATCGAAAAAATGAATTTTGAACCAAAATTTTCATTTGAATTTAAATTCACAAAACAATGTAATAGTTGATATTTCAACCAAAGAAAGATGAAATTTCTATCAAACAAGATGAATTTAAAACTCCAAAAGACAAACTACCAACCAAGACTATACATTTTCTACCAAAAAGACGATTTTTCAATACAATACGTTCATTTTCGAACAAATAGTAGAATTATCAACTTAAAAGAAAATTTCAACCAAAAATGAAAAAGTGAACTTTTCAGTTAAACAACTTATTTGAAAAAAAAGGAAAACAATTTTCATAAAAATAGTCAAATTTTCAACCAAAGAGATGAATTTTCAACTTACATGATGAATTTTCCAAACCAACTAGACGAATTTTCAAGAAAGAAAGACTTTTCAGACAAAAAAGAAAAAAAAGTTCATTCAAATTGTTGTACATTCAAGCCAAAAGACGAATTTTCTGTAAAACAATTGAATTTGCAACATGAACATATGAATTTTTAACAAAAAAATTATTTCATAATCAAAGAGCTTCAGTTTTAACAACCAAAGAAAAAATTTCAAACCAACATGATTATTTTTTTAGCAAAAAAGAAGAATTTCGAAATAAAAAAGATCAATTTTGAACAAAAAATTGAAAAGCGACATTTTCAGTTTAAAAAAATATAATTCTAAACATAAGAAGAAGAATTTTCAAGAAAAAACTTAAATTTTCAACCAAAGTGATGAATCTACAATCAAGCAAATTAATTTTCAACAAAGTAGTACAACTTTTACTCAAGCAGATGAATTTCCAAATAAAAATATCAGTTATCAACAAAATAGTTTAACATTCAGTTAAAGAGGTTTTTTTTACCTAAATTGATGGATCTTCAACTGAAATAGTTCAATTTTCGGTTCAAAAAATGAATTTTCAGCAAAAAGAACTAATTTGCAACCAAAGAAGATGAATTTTCAACAGATAATGTAATAGTAGACATTGAAACCAAAAAAAGGATTTTAATTTTAAGTAGAAAACAGTTACATTCAACCAAAAAAGACGAATTTTATACAGAATAGTTTAATCACCAGCCAAAGAAGATTCATTGTCAGCACATTTTTGCATTTTATTAAAAAAGACAAAATCTCCATTCCAACAGAGAATTTTCAGTCAAACAGTTGAATTTGCAACCAAAAAGGATGACGTTTTAACAAAATTGTTGAATTTTCAACAAGACAATACAATTTTTAATTGAAAATATAATCTTCAGGTTGAAGCAACTGCAAAAAAAAACAATACACATATTTTTCAACAAAAAAGTTAATTTTCAACCAAATAGAAAGTTTAAACTTCCTACCAAAATAGTTGAATTTTTAACGAAATACATGAAATACATTTTCGACCCAGTAGTTAAATTTTCAACCCAGATATGTGAATTCTCAACGAAAAATATAATAGTTGATATTATTTCAACCAAAGAAAATTTTAATTTGACATCAATCACAATTGAATTCAACAAAAAAAAAGACAAATTTTCAACAAAATAGCTGAATCTTCAACCAAAAGAGATTAATTTTCTACCCATAACTGACCCAATAGGAGATATACAAAGAACAGAAAGTAACTTTAAAGTAACTTAAATTAAAGTTCCAAGGTACTGAAAAAATCGTAACTAAGTTATGATGCAAGTTACTTTTTAAAATAGTAACGAAGTTATCCGAAAAGTTACAAATAAGGTAACTTTTCCGTAACTCAGTTACTTATAACAAGTTACTACTCAACTCTGTAACAAACTTACCCAGGCATTCCTAAAACTCCTAAATGAAGTGACAAAGGCAGATCTCTCATTTCTGGTAACAGTTCTGGAGGCTGATTCATAAATTTATTTTTGTCTCCATCTTTCGGATCAATTATCGTATGACTTCTCCAACCAAGACGTCCTACAATTTTTTTACCCACTGGAAACTTTGGATTTCTGGATTCTATAATTGTTGCCACCTGACCACCTATCATAACGCTACCAACTGGAATATTTAGTGAGTAAACTCTCATATAAGGATCCACTGAGAGATATTCTGCTTTGACGAGATATTCTGAAGCAAAAACGAAAAAGAATTGAAGTAAGAAGTTTATTAAACGAAATTATGTGATAATAAATAAACTCAGTGTGATTTTTCTCGGAAGATTCAATCAAAACGCTCTTATCAAAAGAATATTCAACCTAGATATTTATGTAAGACGACTGAAAATATTTTTTCTATTATTTGCAAGAAAAATTTGTGTATCATTAAAAAGATTCATATGTGATTTTAAAGATATTTAAATTTAAAAAAATTTCAATTACAACCAAAACTATTTCTGCATTTGCAAAATTCATCTATCGAAGAGCAATGTACTAAAAGTAGACCAAAATATTGTAAAGGTTTATAAATCCTCTTTACGCTTAAATACTCAGAATGATATTTCACTTTAAGAATAAGAAGTTACACGATAAGATACGCCAGTCCAAATAAAGATAACACATCTGCTTCATTTACTCTTTCATACTAAAATTATCTGAAAAAAAGTTTCAATCACCTTTTCTTATTTAAGTTTACTTTGAATCTATATTCGCAAATGCCCTGACAATTCCAGGATTTTCTAGGTATCTCAAGATTTTTCAACAAAATACATGAATTTCCACCAAATAGTTGAATTTTTAACTAGAAAAGATCAATTTGGAACCAAAAATGCAATACTTAAATTTTGAGTTAAAAAAATTATTTTTAACAAAAAAACGACGAATTTTTAACAAAATAGTTCAATTTTCAACAACAATAAAAAAAAACGATTTTTCAACAAAATAGTTAAATCTTCAACTAAAATGATGAATCTTCAACTGAAAGAGTTGAATTTTAAACAAAAAGTGATATTTTAACTACAAAGGCGAATCTTCAACTGGAATAGTTGAATTTTCTACACAAAAAAAAACACCATTTTTTAAAGAAATACATTAATTTTCAACCAA
This sequence comes from Andricus quercusramuli, assembly GCA_932178445.1. Lineage (NCBI taxonomy): Eukaryota > Metazoa > Arthropoda > Insecta > Hymenoptera > Cynipidae > Andricus > Andricus quercusramuli. The sequence goes on from CAKNXH010001073.1 coordinate 168,962, forward strand.
ATAGTTGAATTTTCAACAAAAAAAGATAAGTTTTCAACCAAACAGTTTAATTTTGAACTGAAAAAGATCAATTTTGCACCAAAAATGGAATAGTTAAATTTTTAGTTGAAAACATTAATTTTCAATAAAAAACGAATTTTTAACATAATAGTTAACTTTTCAACAAGCAATGAATTTTCAACTTAAATTATGAATCTTCAAATGGATTCATTGAATTTTAAACCAAGAAGATGAATTTTAAACTGAAATGATGAATCTTCAACTGGAATAGTTGAATTTTCAAACAAGAAGATGAATGTTTAACAAAAGAGTTAACTTTTAACCAAGTAGTTTATTTTGACTAATATTATGAATTTCCAACTAAAATTATGAATCTTTAACTGGTATAGTTGAATTTCAAACAAGAAGATTGATTGTCTACCAAAAAAATACGACTTTTCAACAAATTACGTGAATTTTCAACTAAAAAGGATGAATTTTCAACCAAATATTAGAACTTTGAAGAAAAAGAGATCAATTTCCGATAGAAAATGGAATAATTAAATTTTAGTTAAGAAAAGTAATTACCAATCAAGAAAAAGAAAGAATTTTCAACAAAATAATTAAATTGTCAATCGAAGTGACGAAATTTTAACTAATATGATCAATGTTAAACAGCAATAGTTAAATAACAAAATACATGAACTTTCAACTAAAAAAAAAGATAAATTTTCAACCAAAAATTAAATAGATGAATTCTCAATTTGAAAAGTTCATGTTCAACCAAAGAGATGAATTTTCAACTAACATGTTGGAATATTTAACAGGGATGGTTAAATTTGCAGTTAAAAATTAATTTTCAACGAGAAAAAGGCGAATTTTCAATCAAAAAGATTAATTTTCAACCAAAAAAAGAAATTTTACACAAAATAGTTTAACTTTCAGCCAAAGAAATGAGTTTTCAACTAAAATGATGAGTCTTCAACTGGAATAGTAAAATTTTGGTATAAAAATTAATTTTCAAGCCAGAAACAACGATTTTTCAACAAAATAGTTTAATTTTCAACCAAAGAGATGAATTTTCAATTAAAATGATGAATATCTATCCAAAAAAAATTGATTTTTAACAAAATAGTCTTACTTTCAACCAAGTGGTTGAATTTTCATCCAAAAAAGATGAATTCTAAACAAAAAGTATAACAGTTGATATTTCAACAAAAAAAGGTTCTAATTTTAAATCAAAAATAGTTGAATTCAATCAAAAGTAATGAACTTCTTGCTAAGAAAGATTTTTCAGTCAAAAGAGACCAAAAATTGCAATCAAGCTGTTGAATTTTAAAACAAAAAGATGAAATTCCAACGACGAAGATTAATTGTCTACCAAAAAGACGATTTTTCAACAAAATTCATGAATTTTCAACCAAATACTTAAATTCTCAACAAAAAATAGAATGGATTAATTTTCAGTTGAAAAAGAAAATAATTTCCAACCAAGAAAAAAAAGAATTTTCAACAAAAATAGTTAAATCCACTATTATAAAGTAGACACCTTAGTATAGTTATTCAAAAAATTAAACTTTCGATTTGTATAAACGAATAATTACCTCCATCCTTGATAGGTGGTAATTCCTCCTCCACTAAAGTCAAGTCGGAAGGTTTAGGTTCCCCATCGAAATGTTTTGCGATGACAAATTTTTTTGCGACGACCATAGTAAAAATATTTTGTCGCAAATCACTTAATAAAAAAATTAATTGAATAATAATCGAATGCTGAAAATAAGCAAGGCCTAAGCACAGAGAAAATGGTACTGACGTGAGTATAATTGAGTATGTGGTTTGTTATTTACAAGAAAAACGGCATTGGTTTAGTGGGGGAATCAGTAACACGATAAAAATCAGAACCGGTTATTTCCACTCAGATTCATAAAAATAACGACTAAATATACATGTATCTATTCAAAACTGAAAATAAAAAAATCCTCACTGATTATTATTTAACAAATCATTGTACATATTGAGGACTCATAATTCAATTAAGAATATTTGTCAAATTATCTCATTCCTCTAATATTAGATTTCTAAATTTTTTAATCAGTGATGCAATAATTAAATACTGAATGACTTAAAAATAAAAATAGTCGAAATGCAACTTCAAATTAGAATTATAGGAATTGTAAGAATTTAAAGTCACATAAATTTCTGGTTTTTTCCAGTGACCACCCTGATAATTTTCTGCAAATACTTTAAATGAAAGAAAATATAATTTTAAACCAAATAAGACATGTGTTTTGAGACAATCTAATTTTTTAGGTTTAATCAATTTTCAGCAAGCAAAATTAATATTACTTATACGTGTACAATTATTCTATACAATTCTATAAAAATGATAAATTCAGATATTTGAGAAAACTGTAAGAAATACAGACTATCAGGAAAATCAGTCTGAAAAAGTTCATCTTAATTGGGTGCCAGCCATAAATTTAGTAACACATTGTTATGTAAGAGATTATAAGAAATTCCAAAAAAATGAACTAATTAAAAAAAACATTAAAATTTGCATCATTTTCTAATATACCTTCAAAATACAAATCTTGAAATTTGAATAATTTGAAATTTAATTTTTTTAAATTCAAGAAATTCAAATTATAAGTCTTAAAAATTATAGAATTTTTCATTGCAAATTTTACACGTAACTTTACAATTTAAAATACTGAAATTCTGATGATTTATGTTTGATATTTTTTCAATTTGGGAGACAGAATTGAAAACTTTTGACTTTAAAAAATCATCTGAATTTAAGAATTTTGATAGATAAATCTTTAAAATTAAAGAGTTTTTAATTGTGAATCATACAAATTGAACTATAAAAAAACTATTAAAAATTAGATCTTTCTAAATTATACATATAAAGAATTGAAGTATCTTCCATTGTAAATCTTCAAGGCAGACTTGTTTCCAAAGAATGTTACAAATTTCATGATTTCAAAGTATAAACATTCAAAATTTAGCATTTTGGCCAATCTTCAATTGTAAGTACCATAAAAATGGGTCAATGCTTAAAATGGAAAACACCAGAAAGACTCAGAATTTCAGAATCACTTAAAAAAGATTTATTCGTTTCAAATTAAAGAAACTGTTTCTTTAATCACATTTTTTTATATAACCAAAATAACTTAAAAATGAAAAAAATCATTTTGAATTAAAGAAAAGTTTTCAGTGGAACAAAAAACGATTTCTTTTAATAAAGAGAAATTGCGTTGAATCTTATTTCTGAGTGATGTGTCTTTTAAGAACATCTTATTATGATATAAAAATCCCAAATTAACTTTAATTTATAATTATTAATTACATTTCATAGGACTTATTTCCTGTTTGATCTGTCGTCAAATCTAAAAAAGTAGATGACTCAATCCAAAGGTGTATTTAGTAAATAGTGCAAAGCCTGATGAACTTAACATTTTTAAAATAATTGTAATTACTGAACTTTAACGTTATACCATTTTGGAATGATAAATTTTCTGTAGGGCTGATTCGTTGAAAATATTAAAATAAGAGTATTGATTTACCCCACCCACTTAAAAATTCTGTCACGAAATTTGTGGATGGTCCCTTACTAGTTGGTATTTTTATATTTCTCTACACACATTTATTTACAAAATCAATTTCCCTATTACAAATACTCGAGGGGTTAATTACTCCTGCAATCTGGCGTACAATCTGCAATCTCATGCAATCCCATGCAATCTTTTAAAACCCTTGTTGTGATCCTCCTTTACGAACAAATATTATAGGAAATTCAGTGTAGGTCTGTAATGATCTTCCTATAATGAATTTCATATAATTTTTTTCGCGATTCTAGAAAAATCATTATAGAAATTAAGAATGTTGAAGTATTGAAAAAAATTATTGCAAAAATAGAGAAAGTACAAACGAATTATATATTTATATATTTGACGCATAGGATTTCAACCAATTTCAAGGAATTTCAAAGAATGTGGTAGGATTTCCGAATATTTAAAAATATTTTAAATGAACTTTGGAAAACAAATTAATATCAATTAAATTTCAAGGGATTTTAAAGTATTTCAAGGAATTTCACATGATTAAAAGGACTTTGATAAATCTCAAAGGACTTCAAAGATTTCTAGGGATTTAAACTTTTTTTTTTAGAGGTCTTCAATTAATAAGTTTCATTTAATTTATATTCAAGGGATTTCAAATGATTTATACCTACTTTTTCAAATGGACTTTTATATTTTCCAAAGATTTGAAGGGATTTCAAAGGATCACAAGAGGTATACAAGATTATAAGGGTTTTCATAGAATTTTGTAGGATTTCCAAAGATTTAAAGGTATTTTAAAGCAATGCAAGGAATTTCACCAGATTTAATGGATTTTAATCAATTTTCAAGGATTTCAAGGGATCTGTATGCTTTCTAGGGATTCAAACCGACTTTTCAGGTAAATTTAATGAATAAGTTTAGTTTAATCTATATTATAGGGAATTTTTAAATTTTGTGTACCGACTTTTTTAAATTGATTTTTACGTTTTCCACGGATTTGAAGGGACTCAAAGGATTTCAGATGTAAAAAATTTCAAATAATTCCGTAGGGTTTTCAAAGATTTCAAGATATTTCCACTGAACTTTGAAAAATAAATGAAACGAAATGAATTTTCAAGGAATTTCTAACAATTTCAAAGATTTTAAGGGATTTTAATGCATTTTAAGCAATTTCACAAGATTTGTAATAAATCTCCAACGATTTCTAAGGATTTAAATGTTTTTGTAGAGATCTTTAATTAATAACATTAATTTGATTCATATTCAAGCGATTTAAAATGATTTATACCTGCATTTTCAAATAAATTTTTACGTTTCCGAAGATTTCAAGGAAATCCAAAAGATTTCAGGAAATATAAAAAAATTCAAGGTATTTCAAAGATTCTGCAGGATTTTCAAAGATTTCAAGATATTTCTACTGGACTTTGAAAAATAAATGAAATTTAATTAATTTTCAAGGGAATTCTAGAAATTCTAAAAAGTTAAGGGATTTAAAGGTATTTCAATTAATTTCACAGGATTTAAAGGACTTTAATATAACTCCCAGGATTTCTAGGGATTTAAAAGTTTGTGTTGAGATCTTCAATTAACAATTTTAAGTTAATTTACATTCAAAAGAATCCAAATGATTTTCAAAGATTTCAGGGAATTTCACAAGATTTAAAGGATTTTAATAAGTCTTCAGGGATTTCAAGGTTTTTGAAAGATTCCTAGGGATTCAAATATTATAAGGATTTTTAATTACTTACAGCTACTTTTTGAATAGATTTTTACGTTTTCCACAAATTTGAAGGGATTCTAGAAGATTTCAGGAGGCATACAAAATTCCAATGGATTTCAAAGAAGTTCGTAGGAGATTTCAAGATATTTCTACTGAACTTTGAAAAATAAATAAAATGAAATTTCAAGGGATTTCTAACGATTCCGAAGAATTTAGGAGATTCAAAGGTATTTTAAGGAATTTTACCAGATTTAAAGGGCTTTAATAAATCTCCAAGGATTTCAAAGATTTCTAGGAATTTAAACGGTGTTTTAGACAACTTTAATGAATAAGATTAATTTAATTTATATTTATTATATATACTTTTGAAAATGAATTTTTACGTTTCCAAAGACTTCAAGGGATTTCAATAAATTTAATGTATATCCAAGGGATTTAAAATTATTTCTACTTTAAGGAATAAATTAAATTTTATTTCAAGGGATTTCCACGGATTTCTACAATTTCCTGGCTTACAAAGGAATTCAAAAAATTTCAAAGGATTTTAAAGATTTTAAAAAATTACAAAAATTTCAAGCAATGTCAACAAATTTGGTGGGATTTTCAAAGATTTTAATGAATTTTATAGGACCTCAAACTATTTTAAAGATTTCAAGGGATTTTACAAATTTCAAGGCATTTCAACAAATGTAAAATATTTTAATATATTTCAAAATATTTCCAGGAGTTTCAAGAGATTCCATTAGGTTTTCATGGATTTCAATTACATTTTTTTTAATATGAATTTTTATTTATTTTCAATCAAGGAATTGTAAGAAATTTGTATTTCAATTCCTTTTCAAAATTGAATTTAAATAAAATAATAATTAAAATTAGAATTTTGAAGATATCAATGGAATTTACAGATTATGAGTGGTTTAAAATAAATCGTTCCTTTGCCATATGCCATATTTTTCAGTCACATATGTGCAATCTTTTTAAATCCCATAGAATCTAGTGCACACCAAAAAACTGGTAATTAACCCCTCGCAAATACTGAAAAGTTGGACCTTTTTTAAAATTTAAGAAGAGTGAATAATGTTCCAAAACAGTAGCCAGATGGGAAGCATAATTGAAACGATAAAAGAGTACAACCAATTTCCATAAATCGTAGAATCAATAATGCTAAGTACAAAAGCTTGTTTGGTGGCTTTCCACCCTCTGTACAAAATAGTTAATGTTGCCTCATCCATAAAGTTCGCATAAGTGTAAGCAGTGACAATAAAAGATGCGATTGCAAAAGGATGAAGCAACGGCCACAAAACATAGAGCACTTTATAAAATCCTTTCTTCATCGAGTCTTTTTCACTAGGAATAAGTAAAGTCATTGGCACGTAAGCCACAGCAATTAATAATGCCAGTGAGAAATTATGAATCTCAACACACATCAAAGCTGTTCCCAATTCAACACAAGTAATAACACACACAAGTGCTGAATTATAAAAATTCCCCTTTCTTTTCGGTCTTAAAAGTGGACACAAAATTGTGAAAACTGTAATCACTGCCAAAACCAGATAAGTTGCAGATTCCGTATGCCATTTTAAAAATTCCGTAGCTGTCGAAATTAGCCATCTAGGCGAGGACATTAATAAAAATCCCAGAGCATGAGTCCACAAAAATTCCATTGCGACGAATCCAATATCAAATTCCTCAGACTCGCTTTCATCCTTTTTCTCTTTCTTTTTCTCCTTATCATCCTTTTTCTTATCACCCAAATTCTGCAACTTGAGCCATATAGAAAAGCCCTTGATAAAAACGGTGGCAATCATTAAAATAAAAGGTAGCGTGTAAATTCCAATCGACACGTATCGATCCGTCGAAGGCAACAGATAAAAGAAATATGATTGATGAAACCGTTCCAGCAAGTTGTTCAAGGAACGGACAATACTCTCGACTACCCGTCCTACTTTGGAGAAACTAGCTTCCGGTCCACTAGTACTTTTTTCGAATCCTTCCAAAGTGATTGCTTCTATTCCAAATCTGTGGAACAAACCATGATTTCCAGTTGGAACTCCAGTAGCCTGACTCATTATCATCGAAGCCATCGTTTTCCCTCTGTACAACCACTTGTCAAACTTATTGTCAGACTTGAAATCAAAGCGACGTTGGACGGTTCTGCGAATTTCTTCCTTGTGAATCATATTCTGAGCGAGATTAAACAAATCAAGATTCGGCAATTGGCCATTTAATCCCTCAACTTTGACGTCTATCGAAGTGACTTTCATCGCGTGCATTTCCAGGACAATTGCTGCTTGAATCGAGCCTGCCCTTCCTGACAAATCCCCTGATAAGAGAACATCGTCCTGTCCACTAGTGACACCATGATAAGCATCCAGCCAAGCCTGTACTCCTAATTGTTCGTGTTCAGTTACCAGAAAAATAATATCTTTCGCCCAGTACTTTTGCTTTCGGCAAAATTGAGCGAAAGCGAGAAGCAAAGCGATGGAAGGTGTAGTAGCAGGATGAATACTATTGAGTGGACGATAAGGTACGTTTACGACAATCGCCTCAGTGCTAACACCTCTTGGAGCTCTCACAATACCATAAACATTTTTTCCTGTGAATTTTTGATTTCGAAAAGGGTGGATTAGGGTGAAATTGTGAACAAACGTGTCGAGATGGAGCTGCCGAAACCGGGCTGCCATCCATGAAGAAGGAAGCTGGTCACCACGTTGCCTTTCCAATTCGCGAATCAATTCTTGATGAAATAATTTCGATGCATGCATTAGATTACTTTCCTTTGTCACCAGTCCGGGGAGAAGAGCATTTTCGGAGAAATAGGTATTGTCGCTGAAGGTGGGTGTTGCCAGCAAGAACGTCCACACAATTCCGCCGAGATACATGAGAAATGTGAGATATTTCTCCCATTTAAGGATAAATTTAATCAGCCTCATGTTCTCGGTTCGAGGGTCTGTTAACAGACCCATTTTTAGTGTTTTGCAAATTCTTTTTCAAGGAAAAAACAAACCGATTTTTAACTTTGACAGCGCGACATAACCTCACAATCACGAGGACAACAATAAACTAACCTCTCGTGTAACATGCGCACGCAGAACTGCGCATGTACGGAATCCGCAAAATTCAAATAAGAGGCGCCTTCCATAAGTTGAATTTTCAACCAAGAAAGATTCTCCAGTCAAGATAGAAAAAAATTTCAACCAATTGTTAAATCTTCAAGCAAAAGGGATGAATTTTCAACAAAATAGTTGAACTTTTAATCGAATAGTAAAGTCTAAAAACCAAAAAGACGACTTTTTTTAGTAGACAGTTGAATTTTCAACAAAAAAGTTCATTTTTAACTAAAAAAAGATGAATTTCCAGTAAAAAAATATGGGAAAAGGAACTTTTATCCGGATGGTAAAATCTGCAAGCAAAACAGACGATTTTTTTAAAAGACACTTGAATTTTCAACAAAACAGTTGAATTATCGAACAAAAAAGATGTTAACCAAATAGTTGAATTTTCTACAAAATAGTGGAATTTTCAGCATTAAAAGGAATTAGTTGTTAACTAAAAACGGAATAGTTGAATTTCAAGTTAGAAATAGTATATCATGCACCTAGGGGGAGAAAAAGTGCCTCTCCTCCTTGACGCATACGATATTTGTTATAACAAATGGATGATTTCAGACATTTCTCGAAAAATACAGTCATGATTTCAGTCCATATTAGATTTTGTATAATGAAGCATGAAATTAATTTTAACCTAAATTATGGTAATTTTACAGGCAAATATCGTAACTTACCATAAATTACCCAAAATTCATTTTTAAAAATTTTCATAAATTTCCAAAAATTTATTTTTAAAATCGGTCATTTATGATAATTTTACAAGTAAATATAGTAACTTATCATAGATTACCAAGAAATCATTTTTAAAAATTTCCGGAAATTTATGAAAAATTTTGGTCATTTATGGTATTTTTTCTGGTAAATATGTTAACTTACCCAAAATTCATTTTAAAAATTTCCATAAATTTCCGGAAATTTATGAAAAATTTCGGTCATTCATGGTAATGTTACAGGTAAATATGATAACTTATCATAGATTACCAAAAATTCGTTTTTTATAAATTTCCGGAAATTTATAAAAAAAATTTCGGTCATTTATGGTAATTTTACAGGCCAATATGGTAACTTACGCAACATTCATTTTAAAAAATTTCCATAAATTTATTTAAAAAATCGGTCATTTATAATAATTTTACAAGTAAATATGGTAACTTATCATAGATTTCCAAAAATTCATTTTTGAAAATTTCCAGAAATTTATGAAAATTTTTGATCATTTATGGTATTTTTTCAGGTAAATATGGTAACTTACCCAAAATTCATTAAAAAAATGTCCATAAATTTCCGGAAATTTATGAAAATTTTCGGTAATTTATGGTAGTTTTACAGGTAAATATGGTAATTTACCATAGATTACCAAAAATAAATTTTTTTAAATTTCCATAAATTTCTGGAAATTTATAAAAAATTTCGGTCATTTATGGTAATTTTACATGCCAATATGGTAACTTACGCAACATTCATTTTAAAAAATTTCCATAAATTTATTTAAAAAATCGGTCATTTATTGTAGTTTTACAAGTAAATATGGTAACTTATCATGGATTACCAAAAATTCATGTTTAAAAATTTCCGGAAATTTATGAAAAATTTTAGTAATTTATGGTATTTTTACAGGTAAATATGATAACTTACCCAAAATTCATTTAAAAAATGTCCATAAATTTCCGGAAATTTATGAAAATTTTTGGTCATTCATGGTAAATTTTCACAGGTAAATATGGTAACTTACCATAGATTACCAAAAATTAATTTTTTTAAATTTCCACAAATTTCTGGAAATGTATAAAAAAATTTCGATCATTTATGGTAATTTTACAGGCCAATATGGTAACTTACGCAACATTCATTTTTAAAAATTTCCATAAATTTCGGTCATTGATGGTAATTTTACAGGTAAATATGGTAACTTACCATAGAATACCCAAAATTCATTTAAAAGAATTTCCATAAGTTTCCGGAAATTTATGAACATTTTCGGTAATTTATGGTAATTTTACAGGCATATATGGTAACTTTCCATAAATAACAATTTTCCTCACAGTTTTTACGGGGGGTGGGCTGATAATCATAAAATGTGCGCTCATAAATGCGTGTAATTTTCATTATTCCGGTATGACGTGACTTTTCAGTCCCTAGGGAGTAAAAAGTAGAGCTTTAGCCCCGCTTCATAGGCGTCGAAAAGAGCTGAAATCATGCATGTATCATAAAAAACAATTTTTAACAATATAGTTCAATTTTTTACCAAAAAAAGATAAATTCGGAACAGAAACAAGATTTTTAAACTATATCAAACTAAAAGAAAGAAATACGAATTCTTTCTACCATAAATATAAACTACCAACAATATAATTGAATTTTCAACAAAATAGTTGAATTTTTTAACATCAGCTGAATTTTTAACATAGAAACGATGTATTATCAACTAAGAAGATTAATTTTATAACACAAAAGACCAACTTTCAAAGTAGGTTAAATTTTCAAGCTCAAAAGTCGAATGTTTAAAAAAAAAACAGTTGACTTTTATACCCGAAACGATGAATTTTCAACAAAAGGATTATACTTGTCAACCAAGAATGGAAGATTGAATTTTCAGTTGAAAAAATTAATTTTCAATAGAATAGTTCAATTTTCTACCAAAAAAGGACCAACTTTCAAAAAAGGAGTTAAATTTTCAAGCTCAAAAGTCGAATGTTTGAAAAAACAGTGGACTTTTATAGCTAAAAAGATAACATTTCAAAAAAAAATAGTTAATTTTCTACCAAATAGTTGGATTTTCAAAAAAAAACATTTTAATTTCCAACCAAATAGTTGAATATTCAACTTGAAAAGATCCAGTTCTAATTAAACTTCATGTTACAATTAAAAAAGTTCAATTTTGAACAAAAAATAGAACAGTTACATTTCCAGTTTAAAAAAGTAATTTTCAGCCAAAGAGAGAAATTTTAAAATAAAATTATCAATTATAAAAAAAAAATAGATTTCATAACAAAGTAGTTCGAATTTGAACCAAGTAGTTGATTTTTCAACCAGAGAGGATAACGTTTTGAACAAAACATATAATAATTGATATTTCAACCACAAAAGATTCCAATTAAAATAGAAAACTGTTGAATTCAACCAAAAAAATATAAATTTCCAACAAAATACTTAAATTTTTAACTAAAAAAATAAATCTTCAACCAACGAAAACCATTAATTTTTAACCAAGCAGATGAATTTTTAACTTAAATGATGAAATTTTTAAAAATTCAACAAAATACATGAATCTTCAATTAAAAAAGGTAAATTTTCAACTAAAAAAATTAATTTCCAACAGTAGAAATGAATCTTCATCTCAAAAGATACACTTTCAACCAATAAGACTAATTTCCAACTAAATTTTTTAAAAGAAAATACATGAATTTTAACCAAATAATTTAATTTTTAAAGGAATTATAACCTAATATTTAAAATTTAACCTAAAAGATGATTTAGACACAAGAAGATTAATATTCTACCTCAAAATACGAATTTTCAACAAAATGCAGGAATCTCCAAGCAAAAAATTAAATTTTCAATTAAAAGTATTATTTTCAACAAAATAGTTCAACTTTTAACGAAAAGAAAGTTTTTTTCAACTAAAATGTTGAATCGTCAACAATAAGATTAATTTTAAGAAAGTAGTTTCACATTCAAGGCTTCAACTAAGTAGTTGAAGATTCAACAAAAAAGATGAATAAAAACATGCGATTTTTACCAAAATAGATACATTTTCAAACTAAAAAAACGGATTTTCAACACAGCACTTGAATTTTGAACCAAAAAGAATGACTTTTTAACAAAATTGTTGAGTTTTCAACCAAATAATAAATTATATTACCTGACCTCTAACAATCCTGAATTTTAAAGCGATTTAATTTGTTGACCGAATCCATTTCAAATCAGGCAGGTTCTACACTTGAATCCGTAGAATCTCTCGGGGACAAAATATGTTGTTTTTCAGAGGAAATGAGGCAGCACGTATTCTTGTGATTCGTGAATAACAATGTTTTACGAAGTTATGCGTATTTGAATTTTTTGCTTTGTTTTTCAAAAAATTCCCAATTTTTTCTTTAAACTTATATAACTTTTCACCTAATTGAGACTAGTATTAAATACAAGATATAAATGAGGAAACGAACTTTTTGTAGAACTTTTTTAACTGTGCTAATTATTTTTCTCACATGTTTCCGTACCTGTTGTTGTTTGCAAGAAAAATGCGAAAATTTGATTTTATGCAAAAAAATTCTCCTGGCCACAAAAGTTATTTAGCCCGCATAAAACTCACAAGGTATGTTCCTTACGATAGTACGAATTAAAAAAAAATTGGTAGAAAAATCAGAATCTGAAAACAAATCTTACATATCTCAATTAGGTCAAAAGTTATATAAGTTTATAGGAAAAATTGGGATTTTTTTTAAACAAAGCAAAAAATTCAAATACGCATAACTTCGTAAAATATATTTTTTTCACAAATCGCAAAAATACGTATTACCTAATTTCCTCTCAAAAACAACATACTTTGTCCCAGAGAGATTCTGCGGCTTCAAGTGCAGGACGTGCTTGATTTGAAATGGATTCGGTCTGTTAGCATTTCTTTTCGTTTATCATTCTAGTTAGAACAATGTAGAAAATGTGAAATATATTTCATGAATATTTCCACACCAGAGTAATTTAATTATTTTTACTAAGAACATTTTAGAAACATAATCTATTTAATTTCCACTCAGTAATCTGTATCACGTTGTACTTGGTAGCAGTTTTATTTAAACATGTATATAAAAATAAACAGCTATGTAGCTTTGCTTAGGATGAATAACTTGCATTCAGAATTCTCAATTCAAATTTATAGCAGGTTCAAACTTAGTTGCTTAGACAGTTGAAGGAACTTGAATTTAATTCATAATTCCATTTTTGATATTTCAAACGACTCCTAAACCTTAACTACAGCCTTTCCAGTATTTTCTCCTTTCAACATTCCAGTAAATGCCTTAAAAATATTTTCAAATCCTTCGGTAACAGTCTCTCGATATTTAATTTTTCCTTCCCGAATCCATTTACTATTTTGAGTAAAACTTTCATCAAGACGATCAGCCCAACGTGTAACAAGAAATCCTTCCATTTTGATTTGTTTAAATATCAAAGCCGGCTGAAGGATTTTGCTCCGAGGAATATTCTCCGGGTCGGAATTGTAAGATGAAATACTTCCACAAACGGAGACTCTTCCCATATTATTCATTTGGTAAATCACTGTACTGGAAATTTCACCACCAACCTGTAAAAATAAAGGTTTAAACACATTTTTTTAAATAAGAAAAATAAAAATTTTCCCTTCAAAAAGTGTTGAATATTATTAATGGAATTAAATCTTCTTTTTGTGAATAATTACATGCAACGAAAACAGAGCATGAAAAAAATTCAGAATTCAAAATAATGATAAAAAACTGGAAAAATTAGAAAAATGCATTACAAAATTTCTAATGGATAACAATATTATAAAGTTTCTTTCAAAATTATGAATAATTTAATTGAAATTTTAACCGGATACTTATCAAAAATACACGCATAATTTTGCTATTTACCATTGAGTATCACTGTAATATTTCTATCCATTAGAAATTTTATGCTGAATTTGTATAATATTTCATTTTTGTATTTTTATTTCCAAATTATTTTATATTTTGTTTTTGTATTCATTTCCGAATGAGTTTTTTAAAATCGTGTCATTTATCCAGCAGATGAAGAGCTACGAATAAAAAGAAGCCTCCTTAAATACATCTCTCTCTAAAAAGTGGGATAGAACTATTTCCAAAATCTTGTCTTTTTGACAAATTTTAAGAATTAAAGAAAAAATGTGGGCTATTATTCTAATATATGACTTTTCATTTTAATTATTTCAACATACATTAAAATAAAACTTTCTTAATTTGAGACTGTTGATTGTGACTTTCAATAAGAATTTAATTAGTGTCGTTGTGACTGTGGACAAAATATTAAATTATTAGGTTTTCAAAGAAGTTCTGCCCGTTTTAAGCAACTTATATTTTATCCATAAAAATTTAACAAAATGCCAGTATTAATGAACATAGTGGCCACTGGCTGCTACTACTGTTCTCGAACGCTCAGGCAATTGATGGGTTCCATAGCGAAAGAAGGCTTGATCTTTTTACGCTCTAAAGTCACCCACCATTTTTCACACTTCAGCTTCAATTTTAATTAAACATTCCCAGTCAGATAACCACCTTTTTCGCTCGATACAAAACAGCTTAGCTAAGCACCAAATTAAAATTGAAGCTGAAGTACGAAAAATGGTGGATGACTTAATAGCGTGAAAAGATCAACCCTTCCTTCGCTATAGAACCCATCAATAATTGCCTGATCATTCGGGAACGGTAGTAGAAACCAGTGGCCACTATATTAATTAATACTTGCACTTTGTTAGATTTTTATAAAAAAAGAGATGCTAAAAATCGTATAGATCGTTTTTTTCAAAATTATGAATTTCAACGAAATTGATTGAAATTGGGGACATGCAATCGATAAAACTGAAGGACCGGTTAAAAATATCAAGGAGGTTTATTTAATTAACAGAACAAAAATTACGATTGAATAATTTTTGGTTCAAATGATTTCTTAATTCTTGTTGTAAGAAACAGTTTTTATACATTTTTGAATTTCTCACCAATTAATGCAAAATTAGACAAAGTAACCTTTTATAAAACTATCTATGGTTTTTATTTGCAGGTATTAGATGAATTTTAATTAGGATAAGACTCTATTATTCAAAGCTTGTAGTTTTTCTATAAATAATCCCTGATGAGATCTAAACTAGTCTCTAAACATGTTGGTTCCCTAGTAGTATAAAACAGGGTGTCTAGCGTTTCTTCAAACAAAAATTCCAGGACTTTTCCAGGTTTTCCAGGACAGAAATATACATTTTTCCAGGTACTTTTTTACAGTAAAAAAATAATACTTTCCACGAAAAATAGTAGAAATTGTAGGTCTATTGGAACTGAAAAAGTGTCATATGCGAAATTTCTCTTACGCCCCTAAAATCTGATTTTATAGAACAAAAAGTTTTTTTTGGGCATTGTTCATTTTATCACGGTGAAACATCACGACGCTACAATAGAAAATATTCCAAGTTTCTCTTTTTTCAGGTTTAAAAACCATTTAAGGAAACTTTTGAAATTCAATATTTTTTTGCTGTCTATAATTTAGCTAATTGCGGTTTATTTGCAATGAAATAATTAAATTGCCAACAAGTAAGTTGATTTTTCAACCAAATTGTTGAGTTTGCAACCTGCAAAGATGAATTTTCAACTAAATAATCGAATTTTGAACAGAAAAGATTAAACTTCAACTAAAAACAGTTGCATTTGCAACGAAATAATTGAATTTTTGGAAGACAGTTTAATTCTTAACAAAAACCGTGAATTTTAAATCCAAAAGGACGAATTTTATGTCGAAATAGGCGAATGTTCAACAGAACAGTTGAATTTGCAACCAAAACTTTAACCAAAAATAGTTGGATTTTCAACATGAAAATTGGAATGTTCGACAAAAAGACGAATTCTCAACGAAAAATTATATATTTGGTATTTCAACACAACAAAAAAACGAAATTTCAATAAAATAGTTAAATTTTCAATCAAAGACTTGAATAAACAAAAATGCAACAAAATTGTTAAATTTTTAACCAAATAGTTTAACTTGTAACCTAAAAGATGAATTCTTAACCAAAACGAAGAATTTTCAACAAAGAAAATTAATTTTCTACCAAAAAATGACAAATTTTCAACAAAATAAACCAGTTTGCAAACATATAATAACATAGATTTTCAACCGAATAGTTGAATTTTCTACTAAAGACGATAAATTTCCATCTAAAAATGGAATAGTTAAATTTTCAGTTAAAAAAATTAATTTTCGTAGAAAAAAAAGGATTTTCAACAAAATAATTAAGTCTTCAATCAATATAATAAATTTGAAGAAAAGCCGTTTAATTTTCAATCAAGTATTTGATATTTCAATTAGGAAGATTTTTAATTTCTACTAAAAAAGATAAATTTACTGAAAAAAATATGAATTTTCAACCAAAACTGGAATAGTTGAATTTTCAGTAAAAAAAAATAATTTTAATGCCAAAAAAATCATTTTTGACAGAATAGTTCAATTTTCAACAAATAAAATGAGTTTTCAACTAAGTAGTTCTACGTTCAACCAAAAGGTTGAATTTTAAACAAAAAAAAAGGTGAATTTTTAATGAAAAATTTAATAGTTGAATTTTCGACTAAAAACTATCAATTTTCTACCTAAAATGGAATAGTTGAATTTTCAATTCAAAAAATTAAGTTTCATACAAAAATAAAGTTTTTTCAACAAAATAGTTCAATTTTCAGCCAATAAGATGATTTTTTATTAAAGCTTTTTTTAGATTCTAACCAAGTAATTGAATTTTTAATAAAGAGAATAAATTTTCTAATAAAAAAGAGTGAATTACATACAAAGATGAATTCTTAACCAAAACGACGAATTTTCAACAAAGAAAATTGATTTTCCACCAAAAAAGACAAATTTTCAACACAATACACCAATTTACAGACAAATAATTTAATTTTTAACTAAAAATGATTAATTTTCAGTAAAATAGATTTGAACTAAATTGCTGAATTTTGAACCGGAGAGAGGAATTTTCAACTAAAATGATGAATTTGCCATTCTGCAACCAAAGAATGAATGTTTAATAAAGTAGGTCAACTTTTAACAAACAAACAAAAAACAAATTTTCTACAAAACAGTTGAATTTTTAACCAGAAAATATTAATTTTCAACAAAAAGTTCATTTTTAACCAAAAAATTGCAGTTTTAATCAAAAGAGAGAAAATGTCCACCAACAGGATTATTTTTCTACCGATAAAGACGAATTTTTGACTTAAAGAAAATATTAAATGTCAGCAGAAAAATGGGAAAGTTATATTTCTATATTAACAAATTAATTTTAAACGAAAAAAAGAATTTTCAGCAAAATATTTAAATTTTCAATCAAAGAGATCAACCCGCAAACAAATATATTTTCAACAAAGTGGTTCAAGTTTTACCCAAGTGACTGAATTTTCAATTTAAAAAAATATCAATTTTCAGTCAAAAATAGTTACGTTTTTAGTTTAAAAATTATTTTTCAACCAAAAAAAAGATATTTTCAACCAAAAAGATGAATTTGCTACCAAAAAATATGAATTCTCAACGAATAATGCAATAGTAGATATTTCAAATAAAAAATATGACTTTTTAATAAAAATTGTTGAATTTGCAACCAAATAATAAAATTCTTCACTACAATTACAGCCGCCAGGATGAAGCAACTGTAAGAGAAGAAATAAAAATACAAGGCAAATAAATTACTAACTAAAATAATTAATAGTCCCAAACATCATTCTCAAAATTCTCTAATTTTGACCCGACCAATTTTTAACTTGTTCGAACCATTAATATTCAAATCCCATTTCGATTGTAGTTTCGTGATTTTCACCGCGATAAAATGAACAGTCTCTTGTTAAACAGGTAATCTTTTTTCGTTCAGCCGAGAAAAAGTTTAAAAAACTATTTTTTCTTTAAAAGAACAAAAATTCCAGAACCACGAGCAAAATTCCATGACTTTTCCAGGTTTTTTCCAGTTAAAAACGAATTCCATGACTTTTCCAGGTTTTCAAGAAATTCCAGGACACTATACACTCTGTATAAAAAAGCCGGAGAAAGAATATGGAAAAAGTCGAAATGGATGTAGTTTGAAAATATAATTTTGACTTGTGAATTTTTTCATGCTCTGATTTCGTTCCATAAAATTATTCATAAGAAAGTAGACTACTTTTCGATCTTATATCAAAATTTTTAAATAGAGACACTAAACTCAAGATTCGTGTCCCAATCTATCGGGTTTGCTTATGAATATTTAAGAATTCTTTTAATTGAAGCCAAATAACTTTTACCTCAATTTCTCGAAAGAAATCTTTTTATATAAATTTTGTATGAAGGATGTTTTTAATATTAGCAATTTTAGAAATGTATAGATATTTGGATTGCTTTTCATCTTTGGAAAATGTAGTAATGTAAAAAGATTGTTTCATAATCAACAATAAATAAGATTTGTTGCATTCTCCTTAGAGAAAGACCATCAAATATGTACTTTTGTAATTTACCATTGCAATTTACTAGAAGATACTAGAAAAGTTTACAAACTTAATAATAGATACCGCAGCAAATTACTTCACTCCTTGCCAAAACATAAATAAAATAAGGAATTGTATTTTTATTTGAGACAACTTAACACACCTTATGCCATGGATATTCCGTTTTCTTAAATTTATGAAAATTTTATTTCTATAAATTGAGAAACCATCGGTGTCTTACCGCAGACAATCGCGATAAATAAATTTTCAAAGCCAGCTTACATTTAGTAGCGCAGCGATTCGATTGCTCACACAAAGAAACATTTTAATAAAACATCAATTTCACACATCATCAGAATGTAAAGTTTTCAAATTCGTTTTAAAGAAAATTTTTTGGTTTCATGATGCCTTCACATCGAATCGGTTTTCATAATTTAAACACAAAATTCTGAAATTTTATATTCATTGATATGACAGGTAGTGAGGTAATATCATATTTTTCCAGTAGTGTATATTGGAACAAATGGTATGAAAAAATTGTTAATTTCACTAATAAATTGTTATTGCTATATCATTTAATATTTATCTTATTTTGTTACGCTTTTCGAACATATGAAAGAAATTGATTATGAAATATTCGCCTTCAAATATATGAACACTCAAAACAAAAACAGAGTGGTCGCTAGACCGGTATAACCAGGAAATGAAAATTATTTTTTGACCAGGAATTTTACTAATTTATAGAAGAAAAATCTATTCAATCATTTGAAATTTCATAAATTGCATATCACATGGTATAAATGTAATTTTAAATACAAAGTGTCTAGGCTCACCGAGAATATTTGAGCTACGCTCACCGAATTTCGGTGAACCTAGACACGGCCGTTTAAATAAGTTCGATTTCAACTTTTTGTAAATCTTAAGTTCGATTTCAACTTTTTTCTTAAACGTCAAGTTCAATTTTTAACTTTTCCAATTATGAAATCCTTTAGCTTAGGTCTTCATTTTTAAACATACATATTCTATTTAAAGATTTCTAAAATGCAATCTTGAAGACTTAAGCAATTACAAAACAATTTTAAGCATTTAAATTTGAACATTTTTGATCAAACACGTTTTAAGATGATCAATTATAAATACAGATTAATTGATCATTTATAAAACTTAACAATAATAAAATTAAATCTGTTCGTAATTAAACAATTTACAGATTTTAACGTTCAAACTTGAACTATTTCAATTGAAAAGCCTTAGTAACTAAATAAATGTAAATCTTCGATTGGAACTTTATAAACTATTTTTAAATAATTTCAAATTAATAGATTCATCCTTAAATGCTTTTATTCCACTTAAAATCTTGTTGGAATATTCTTCCAGTCCAAAATGTTCCATTGTAACACATTTAATTTTGAAAAAGGAAATTTTTCAATTTTTAGCAATATTTGACTATTGAAAATGAACAATTATAAATAAAATATTCAAAACTAAACAATTAAAAATCGGATTGTTTATTTAAACTTAAAACGTTGGAATTTCCATCTAATTTATTTTAATTTTTAATTTGTAAGTGAATTTTTTTGATTTTGATGTATGAATAGCAATTGAACAATTACTGATACCAAAGGTTTGAAACAAATATAAATTAACTTCTAATTTAAAAATTGGTTAGAAAAAAACAATATGAAATCGTTACAGTTTTAATGTTTCCAACTAAAAATTGTTTCAAAATTATATAATTTTCAACATTTAGAAATTTGCAGATTAATTCTTCAATTTATAGAGCATTGAAAATGATAGCGTGGATTCATATTTTTTAACCAGTGACCGAATGAAATATAAAATTGGTTGTGAAGCGGAAATTAACTGGAAAAAATATAAAATCTTTTTCCCAAATGCCATGTTTATAAATAACAAACTTATTGTAAGAAAAAAAACAGCAGCAGAAGTAATTCCTCCAAGTTTGACTTTTACTAGAAAATTCAAAAATAGTAGACAAATTTATTGCCTGTGCCATATTTTGAGTAGTGAATCAAAGATTTTCCAGCTTCCGATTAGCTGGTAATAAGTTGCCGACATTCAGCTCGACACACGCTTTTACCATTGAATCTGATATTTTAGTAATAATAATTTTACACAGAAAATTAACATTGTTTATTAAAATTTATGGCCACAGATTTCCGGATTTTTTGATAACTTCTGGCATTTTCCCGTACTTTTCAAGATGCACAAAATTCCCGGTTTTCCGGAATTTCCCGGATCGCTAGACACCCTACTTACGTAAGAAATACTTTGTAAACCCCCCCCCCCCCCCCCCACGCCCAAGTAAGGATTCGTAAGATTTTTCAGACACCCTTCCGCCCACAAAAAGCCTTCCGTATTTAATACACGCTTCCTTAAATATTTCAGAATGACTTACGTTATCAAAGTAACAGTCAACTCCATCAGGTGCAACTTTTTTTAAAGCAGTTGCTACATCCTCAGTTTTGTAATTAATCGCGTGATCGAAACCCAATTCCTTAACTAGCCAACTGCATTTTTCATCGGATCCAGCGATTCCGATAACCTTGAGACCTTTAATTTTTCCAATTTGTCCAACATGAGAACCAACTGCTCCCGCAGCTCCACTGACTACCAAAGTCTCACCAGCTTTTGGCTGACAAATTTCCAAGAATCCAAAGTATGCTGTATCGCTGCAAAAAAATTAAAAATAACGAATTAATGATATCCAAAATTAATAAATATTAACAAGAATATCAGGGTGTCTATTACAGCGATCACAGTGGTTCAGCAGTTCAATTATAGAGATATAATAGGGGCATTTTTCTTCGAAAAAAGGAATTTTTTTCTTTTAACAATACCAAGGTAATTAACAAAAATTAAAAACTTTTATAAGAAACAACAATCTTAACTAAATTTGAGATTTGTTTTTATTTCGCCACACTGTTGACCAAATCGAATAACACGCGTTTGGTCCCGCCTCTAAATTCTAAAGCCTTCTACCATAATTACTTCACTTCCACAATTTTTGTGCAAATGATCTAAAGCTCTGATATGCTGAACCAATTTATTGCTGCATTCTTTAAATTAAATGTTTGGAAAATTTTGAAACAACATTAAAGACATGATATCAAAAAGCGAAAGCCTATAGGCTTTCCCTTTCCAGAATATTTTATCTCGGATAAAAAAAATGTTTGGGATTAACAATGAAACTGTACCGTGATTACGCAAAAAATCAAATAATAAGTAATTAAAATAACCTTTTCAGGCACCTATCATTTTTTACACGCAATTTTCTTGACGCTATGTTCTTTGGGGTTTTAAGGTCACAATTAATAAAATTGGATATTTGTGATTTTGGGTGGTTTTAATTTTTTTAAATTAAAAATCATGTACCCTCATTAGGGCGGGTCGAAAATATAATTTTTTTAGTTCGAGATGATACCATATGGAAAAATTGCATTTCTGGTGTAAAACACTTCGTATTTGACAAAGGTTTTTTTTATCAACATTAAAGCCAAGCGCAACGATCATAAAGCAAAAAAAAGCAGTTTTTCTCATTTTCCGTCTAGATTTTAAACGCCAGGTTAAACCTGTTTTGGTGAAAAATTAAAAAGAAAATTAAAAAATTGATCGAATTTCGAGTTTTACGACATTTTTCAATACTCAGATGAAAAATGAGAACTGATTTTTTTACCTTTATGACCGCTGCGCTTAGAAATTTTTCTGTATGGAAACACAAGGCTTAAAAAAGAAGTATGTTAAAAAAAACGTTTTTTAAAAACATCTACGCAAGACTCTCCTTTTTTATTATTTATCCGTCTTTTTCATACTACCAGGATTCAACATATTTCAAACCCATTTAGGCTTTCTCACCAGGGAAATTTTTATGGGAAATTAATAGGAAATATTTATGTCTTATATTGATGGGAAACTTTTGTACATATTTTCAAAATATTTAAAAATCAAACATAGACATTAAAAAAAATTAAAATTTCTAATACCTCAATCAATCTATAGAATTAGTTTAACTGTCAATCAGTTTGAAACAGTTTTAAATATCTTATGAAAACTAAATCAAGGAAGCCAAGTGCATAGGACAAAACTTTATTTATATTATATCTTCGTAATAAATAATAATTATTATAATTTTATTATTTTATAGAATAGTAATTAAAAAATGGAAACTATTTTTCAAATACATTTATATCCAAAAAATTAATTTTTACGGAGATATTAACAAAATAGGACAAAAATGAATCAAATCCCATGCATTTGAACCATTGTTTTCCCCTCAGAAGTTAACGAAGTGAAGTTATCTGACTATGAAGTGAAAATGCCTAATTTTAATCTATAATAAAAACTTATCTTCAGTTATTTTTGTCCTTAAATCCAATAAAAGATGAAAAATCTTTTTTCAAAAATTATTGTTAATCACATTGGAACAAAAACTGAATTTCATTCTTTTGAATGTATTAACGGATTCTGAAAGACTGTGACACAAGTCTCTCATTTCCTCCTTTAACTTGAAAAAGACAGAGAACACAGTTTCATTAAAACGAGATCGTATACGCCAAGTGTTAGAGAATCACTCTTCAAAGTCTGTATTTGAAATATTATCCCAAATTTACCAAATAAATTGTTCTGATTGTCGTAGTAATCAAACACACCTATAATTTTAGTAATTTCTTTTTTAAGAAAATTTTCTTATTTTTTATTTTCCAGAAACTATTCAAAAAATTTATTTTAGATCAATGTTTTCACAAATATTACAGATTATTTTGATAATTAATAAAGTAAAATTCATAAATTATTTAAACATCATATAATTGTAGTTTTGTATACAAGGTATACTTACTCTGTGAAATTTCTTAAAATATTCAACGAATTTTTCTTGAAAACTATTTTGCCGGTATCAAAGGAACTACTTTCATTTAAAGAAAGTCTTAAATTAATGCGAATAAGTCATATATGAAATATCCTTCTGGCAACCATACTTTTGGTATGTACCAGGATGTAATTATATAACTTTTTGTTATAAATAAAGTATTTTTAATTATAAGAAAGTAATTTTTCCTAAACTTTTGTGAATGCACAAAATTACACAACAGGAGTCTATTTTTGAGTAATTACATCCCTATCAAAAATAATTTGTGAAAGAATTCCTTTTTTGGGAACATAAACGATATTTAAAATTACTGGAAAAATCGATCATTGTGCCTAGATCAGAATTTTCTTAGAGTTGAACAAGAACAGAACTTTTGAGAGTGAAAATAACTGAATGCTCGAGAACGACTCTCTCATTATTTAGACGTCTCTGTTTATTAAATATTTGGAAGTATATTTGAAAATAATAAATAATTTTAAAAAATTCAAATGGTGGAAAGGATTCTTTTTAAGCCTTCTTGTGCAACTTTGTCTCTCAATTTGACTTTTTTAAATTTACGTTTTTTTAATGTACTTACAAATATTTAATAAAGAGATATTACGCCACAGACCCTGTTGCTCTCGATCGTTCAGTTCTTCCACTATTCCCAAAACTTCGATTCTTAGTCAACCCTAATAAAAAATTATTATTTTCGATTTGTTCTAATAATGCTTCATTAGGCTTGGTTCTATTGATTCTTTAGCACAATTCATATTTTATGGTTTTGCTTACCCTGGCATTCCAAGGACACCCAGACCAAGAGAAGGAGATAATTCTCCAAAATCAGGCAACAAATTTGGGTTTTCCTTCAAAAATCCAGGTGCTTCCCACTTATCGGGATTAATGATAGTATGTGTTCTCCAGCCATAGTATCCTCTAATTCTTTTTCCGACGGGAAATTTCTCATGTTTAGATTCTACAATCTTGGCGACTTGACAACCAATCATGTCACTGCCAATTGGAAAATTAACTGCGTAGGGTCTCATGTAGGGATCCACAGAAAGGTACTCAGCCTCAAACAGAATCTCTGCAATAAAAAACCATACCAAGTAAAAAATAAGAAAAGAAATTAACTAAATAATTTATGAAAAGAAGTTCCTGAATTAAAAATCGGAATAAGTTAAAACAAAAACACTTAGGAAATCAAAATTTGAAAAAGTTCCCGTTCTTCGTGTTATTCACAATTAAATAAATAAAAACATATTTTCAAAAAGTTTCAGGATAAAAAAAAACTAAAAAAAAGCAGGGACCTTACCAAAACTTTCGTTCCATTTCGTTACTGCCAGCTAAACAAAATTATTTTGATTCAGTAATTAATGTAATTTTAGATATTATCTACTTTCCTCCAAATATAGAGATAGCAGATCAAAGTTTAGTAAAAAAGAATTGTTTTCTATCAATAACGAAATGGAGCGAAAATTTTGGTCGGATCCCTGAAAAAAAGTAAATAAATTCTAACAAAATTGAAAAAAAAATGTAATTAATAATAAAGCAGAAAATTCTCAAACGTTGACGACACTATTACAGACGCGAATTTAATGGAAACTGTCAAATCTTGAGAGTTTTTCGCTTTATTATTTACAAAGTCAATTTTTTAGAAATTAATCCGTTATTTTTTATTTTTCAAGTTTTTTCTCTTCAATTTTTATCTTTTTAGTTATTTTTTTAGACTTCTTAAGTTTTTTAATTTAGAATTTTTTTTTATAAAATATTTAATTATTTTCTAATGTTTTACATTAGAGACTTTTAACAAATATGTTTTTTCAGTTTTTGTATTCAGGAACTTTGTTATTATTCATTTAATTTGGAAAAACATTAAAACTTGGAGTTTTTTTCCTTTGTTAACTTTTTCAGTTTTTTGAGTAAACGATTATCTAATTAAGTTTTTTTGCATAATTTTATTTTAAAGAATTCATAAGAGCCGGCTTTTTTTCAAATTTTAAAGTTTTTAGTTACTTTTAATATTTTCAGTTTTTAATTAAAATAGTTTCTTCCAACTTTCTCATTAGTTTGGAATTAAAATCTGTTTCTAAATCTTGTTTTATTTATTATTTACTAAGATTACGTAAGAACAGGATTTTTTTTAATTTTTAGTGTTGAGAACCATATCGAGGGCGCGCCCCCCCCCCCACCAACACACACGACCGGGTCAAAGGAGCTGCCGGCTCAAATCCACGAAAATATGGCGGTAACGCTAACAAAACTTCAGACTAGTATGAATTGTAATTTGGGAGAACGCTGATTACAAAGAACTTTTTTATCAACCTTAAAAATGCCGGCTTTAGTCCCATTGGCGTGAGTTTAAATCCCATATATTAAAGGAAATTAATTATGAAGTACGCATAATAAAAGTCGGTGAAAAAAACATTGATAAGTAATATAAACTGATTTTACATTATACCTACAAAGTTACCAAAAATATTACCAAAGTCACCTCTATAAATAACTGATAACGAATAATGCAGTAAACAATAAGAGGAACTTACCTCCATCCTTAATTTGTGGTAATTCTTCCTCGACGAGTTTTAAATCAGAAGGTTTGGGTTCACCTTCAAAATGCTTAGCAATTATAAACTTTTTAGCAACAACCATTTTGATAAACACTCGTTCGGTTTAAAATTCGGAGTAAATAAAAAACGACCTGACTGTCGATGTCGCCGGCGTTTTTATCAGTTGCTGTCCAACGGTCGTTCAACGAATTCACGCTCACGGTTCACGCATTCACTTATGTCGGGACTCGGGAGTGGGGATATATTACGATTAAGGGCATGTGACACAGCCAAATACCTACATTACCGACCTCACTTTTTCAATTTTCCAAATTTTTTGTTAAATCTAAGAACTTTTTTTGTAAATAAAATTTCGGGCTGAAACTTTGGGAAATGCATGAGAAGACAATAAACTACGTTTAAGTACTTTATTCGATGAGGAATTTCGCAAAAAATTATTCTCGAAAAAATTAAAACTGGGTGCAAAAAAGTGAGGTCGGCAATGTAGGTATTTGGCTGTGTCACATACCCTTAAATTCGCATATTTGTATTTCAAGTTGTGGCGTCAGCTGGCAAGATGTCTGCACGCTGAGGGCCAAGGCCAAGCATGAATTATACCAAAGATATTAGTACCAAAATGACAAAAATTATGTTGATGTTTATAACACATTTGATTGGGACAATGTAAAAATTGTAGATCGAGAACCTAACTATAAAAAAAGAATGATTTCAGAGATGATCCATATTTTAGCTAAATATATTTTCCATTATCACAGAAATTAAATTTGGGTGTTTAACTTTCGACAAGATAGAATTCAATGTGTATTATCCATGAATATGTGTATGAGTACGTGTATATAATAAGGACACAAGGTTTTGTTTCTTCAGCAGTTGACTTTAGAGTGTCATTTCAGTCAACCAAAAATGGGTCCTTTATATTTAGTTAAATTAGACGCGTTAAAATTTTTGTTTTAACCAGTGAATGTCAACGGTAATTCTTAAAATTTGTTTTTAACACTTATACTCTGTACCTGTAAAAATATGCGATATTTATGTGGTGTTTCTTTATTTTAATAAATTAGCCTGATAAGGAATTGGCGAACCAATGCCAAAGAAACTTCGCACACTTTACCAAACATATGAGTTTTTGGCTCTTTTTGCCTTCATCCATCGAAATTTCTTCATCAATAGTGTCTCGCCTGTACCACATTTTTTGACGATTACCTCGTTTCGGATTTTGTCCATCAGTGTTTTCCCACATATACATTAGGGTGGTCCACAAATGCATTGGATTTTTTTTTTTTTTTTCATCGGGACCCCCCCCCCCCCAATTTGTTCGAATCCACCCAAAAATAAATCCATTTTTTTTGTTTTGAAAAAAAATGATAGTTAGGGGCGGCGCAAGCCCCATGAAGTTTAACATTGTATTTCCCATAAGAAAAAAAAGACGTTTTTGTAAATCTTATTCAGAATCCTCAATATTATCTCAATCAAGTTGAAACTCAACATTTCTTTTAACAATTAGCCGTAGAATACGAATAAAATATCACTTTTCAAAAACCAACACCATAAGTCTGTTTTATAGGGTCCCCAAGAAACCCCATAAGTGAAAAATTGGGTTTTGCGAGTTTTTGGCGCTAATTATGATTTTTCTGCGGTTTTTTAAATGCGAATTGTTTCTAATACATAAAATATGACTTTATACTGAAACTGAGACATTTCAATGAATTGTTTAAACAATTTATTATTGTTTTTAGCAATTTTCTCACAGAATGGAGTTAGAAAGACGCGGTTTTTTCACAAATTTGACCTTTTTTGTCCAATTTTCAATTAGAGAGGAGTGATAGTTTATCAATGTTAACAATAGTGATTGTTTAAACAATTTATTGTAATTATTAATAATATTATATTTGAATAATGCTAGAAAGATGCAGATTTTTTTTAATTTCTGGCTTTTTGTCCAATTTTCATCTGCAGTGAAGTAATAATAAATTCAAGTTAACAAAATAATGGTTTAAACAATTTATTATAATCATTAATAATATTATATTTGAATAATACTGAAAAGATGCGTTTTTTTTTAATTTCTGGTTTTTTGTCCACTTTTCATTCGGAGTGAAGTAATATTGAATTGAACTTAACAACATAATTGTTTAAACAATTTGAAGATTTTTAAAAAAGATTTAAAAAAAAACCGCCACTTTCTAGCACTTATATAAGAAAAGATAGTTATAAACAATATTAAATTGTTTGAACTTTTTTTTTGTTAACTTTATTTAATTATTACCTCACTAAGTGAAAAAAGCACGAAAGGTAAAAATTGCCCAAGAACCGCAACTATCAGGCGCAATCGATATAGATGAACATAGTCATAGACAATAATAATTTGTTTAAACAATTATTTTTGCTGAATCTGATCAATTATTAAGTCACGCCTAATAAAGAATAAACAAACAGTTGAAAATTTCAGAAAAGACCACAACATTCTACCAATTAAGCAAATAGAATATTATTAACAATTATAATAAATTGTTTAAACAATTACTTTGTTAACTTCGATTCATTATCACTTCACTCCAAATGAAAATTGAACAAAAAGCCAGAAATTAAAAAAAAGGCATCTTTCTAGCATAATTCAAATATCATATTATTAATAATTCTAATAAATTTTTAAACAATTATTTTGTTAACTTAAATTCATTGTTACTTCACTCCAAATGAAAATTGGACAAAAAGCCAGAAATATCAACAAGAAAACCGCATCTTTCTAGCATTATTCAAATTTAATATTATTAATAATTATAGTTAATTGTTTAGACAATTATTTTGTTAACTTGAATTCATTATTACTTCACACCAAATGAAAATTAAACAAAAAGCCAGCAATCAAAAAAACGCATCATTCTAGCATTATTCAATTATAATATTATTAATAAGTATAATAAATTGTTTAAACAATTATTTTGTTAACTTGGATTCATTATTACTTCACTCCGAATGAAAAGTGGACAAAAAACCAGAAATTAAAAAAACCGCATCTTTTCAGCATTATTCAAATATAATATTATTAATAATTATAATAAATTGTTTAAACAATATTTCGTTAACTTGAATTTATTATTACTTCACTACAGATGAAAATTGGACAAAAAGCCAGAAATTAGAAAAAAATCCGCATCTTTCTAGCATTATTCAAATATAATAATTTTAATAATTATGATAAATTGTTTAAACAATCAGTAGTGTTAACACTGATGAACTATCACTTCCCTCTAATTGAAAATTGGACAACAAATGGAAAATTTGTGAAAAAACCGCGTCTTTCTAACTCCATTCTGTGAGAAAATGGCTAGACACAATAATAAATTGTTTAAACAATTCGCATTAAAAAAACGTAAAAAAATCATAATTAGCGCCAAAAACTCGCAAAACCCATTTTTTCACTTACGGGGTTTCTTTGGGACCCTATAAAACAGACTTATGGTGTTGGTTTTTGAAAAGTGATATTTTATTCATATTCTATGGCTAATTGTGAAGAGAAATGTTGAGTTTCAACTCGATTGAGATAATATTGAGGATTTTAAATAAGATTTACAAAAACGTCTTTTTTTCTTATGGGAAATACATGTTAAACTTCATGGGGCTTGCGCCACCCCTAAATATAATTTTTTTTCAAAACAAAAAAAATTGATTTATTTTTGGGCGGATTCGAACAAATTTGGGGGGTGTCGCCATAAAAATTAAAAAAAAAAAATGTTTGGACCACCCTAACATACATATATACATATACATATTGTGCTTCAGATATAAGATTCTCTGTAAATATGTAGGTGTAAATAACTGTAAATAGTAAGGATAAGATTATATAAAGCATGTAGAAGGAAGTACTGTAAGAAATGGAAGTCATGTAAACCCTTAGGGGACACATTATGAATGAAGAAGAAGAAGAAGATAAGCCCTATCAAAAAATGGTTCTAAGAAATATTCTAGGACTTTTCAAAAGCCCTGAGCCTTTAAACTTTTCTTCCCTGAGCCTTTTTTCCCTATTTCGCGTCGTTTGGCTGAAAATTTGATTTTGGGATTTTTTTTCATAATATTTTCGATAAATAAAACTAAAATATCAAGCCCTATCAAAAAATGGTTGCGGGAAAAATTATAGGTCTTTTAAAAATATACAGTTTTTAAAAACTGTTTTTGCATACCTGTCGTCGTTGGGCTTAAAACTAGAATTTTCAACTTACTAATTTTCGATGTAGTATAAAACTAAAAAGACAAATCCTATAAAAAAATGTTAAAATGAAAAATTGTACATTAAGCAAATTTTCAATTCTTCTCTCAAACTTTTGTCACGTAGCTGTCGTTTTTTGGCGTAAATTGGAATATTTTGTTTTTGCATAGTATTTTCGATGAATAAAACCATAATCGTTAGTCAAGGAATGCTGGTTAAAGAACTCGTTCCTTCTTTTATCACGCAAAAAATGTGTGCCAAAACTCGATTTAATCCGTTCCTTTTTTCGAGAGTTATCGTGTTTACGGATTTATGGCTTCAGGGGGTCTCAAAACGTGGAGATCCGTTGAAAAACTGAAGTGTGAAATTTCGGACAATTCTAGTACTTTCTTTGTCATAAATGACGAGAATTTAAATAGATGAAATTTTTATCAAATGATATTAATTATGGCCTAAAAATGGAATAGTACAATTTTCGGTTAAAAAAAAAATTCAATAAAAGAAAAAATTTTCAATAGAAGAAAAAATTTTCAAACAAATAAATGAATTTTCAACCAAAAAGACAATTTTTCAATGAAGAGGATTATTTTTCTACCAAAAAAGATTAATTTTTAACAAAATACATGCATTTTCAACTAAATATTTGAATTTCTCCAGAAATTTTCAACCAAAAAGTTGCATTTACAATAAAAAAAGAAAGACGATTTTTCAAAAACATACTAAAATTTTCATCGAAAGAAATGAAATTTGAACTAAAATTATGAATCTTCAACTAAATAAATTATTTTTTAAGATAGTTCAACTTTTGCATAAATAGTTTTAAGTTTCTACAAAAATGTTGAATTTTCGAGAAGTGCGAATTTTCTTCAAATAAGATGAATTTTCAACTAGAAAAACCGGAATTTTTAACAAATAAGTTCAATTTTAACCGAACCAGCTTAATGTTTAATTAGAGAGTTGCATTTTTAACCAAAAAATATGAAATTTCAATCAAAAATATCAATTATAGCCAAAAAATGGAATAGTTAAATTTTAAGTCAAAAAAATTATTTTTCAATAAAAAAACTAATTTTCAAATAAAGAAATGAATTTTCAATAAAAATGATAAATTTTTAACGAAGAGAATTATTAATTTTCTACAAAAAAATATTAATTTTTAACAAAATACATGAACTTTCAACTAAATATTTGAACTTATCAAGGAATTGTCAACCAAATAGTTGAATTTTCACCTAAAAAAATGAATTATCAATCAAAAAATGGAACAGTTAAATTTTTCGAATTTTCTTCAAAACAGATTAATTTTCAACCCCAAAATATGAATTCAACAAAATGGTTGAATTTTCAACCGAAAAAATTTTCTTGTCAAGTAGGAAATCGTTGACTCCCCCCACCCAAAAGACTTTACACATAATTTATGCACGGCACCTTGTCAAAATAAAAAATACCTGTTTTTATGTAGTAGCTTTATTTTTTTCTTTCAAACTTGAACTTCTTTTGCTCTAATGTAAGGCTTTGCACTGGACTTACAAATACTTAATAAGTTCACGATTGAGTTTAGCGGACTAGTTGCGTTCTACACCATTTTGGCTGACATTTTCTTACACATTGGACTCTATTATTATCATCTTATTATAAGGGAAAAATACAGTAGTTTATTCTTCGAATAGAAAAAATATAACCGAAGGTATGTGTGTTTTTTGGAGACTAGAGACATATTTTGGATACGGTCACACTGGATTGGTACTTTCATTGCTAAAGACTTATTGGTAAAGATTTAGATTTAAGAAGGTACACAGTGTCATAGAATACTCAAGAGGAATGTCATTCGGCACATCTTGGCATGAGTCATTTACGCATACTAAACTGTTCCTAAAAAATTTTGTGAATGAACTTTCGATCATTTTATCGGCAACAATTTTACGTTGTGTTTCTCCTCTTTTTTTCGTCAACAATTTACCTTAACTGCATAACTTTCCGTATGAATTACGTTCAATACAAATGCATATTCCTCTTACTCGAACTTTTCTTCTTTTTTTTTTAATGCGTAAAAGTATCGAGAATCAATATTTTAAATCAATTGTTAGAAGTCGGTATCAAAATTTAGAATTAATATTCAGAATAAAAGTCACATAAAATTTATATTAGCTAAATGATAATAAAAAAAAAGACGACACGATGTTCAATAAAAGTTATTGACTATAGTAAAATAGCAAATTCTACACTCACTGCCATAATCAAGTAGCAAAATTAAAAACTCTTGTGCGAAGATTTTGTTTCTCTATACTCTAGAGATCAATATGAACGCCTCTAAAGTTCTCAAGAAACTAACTGGAGTTTCTTGAATGGACGTGAATGACCAAATAATTGGCACTCAAAGTGTCGTTGTGTTACCAATAATCTTCGAGAAAATCGTAAAAATTAGAAAACTTATCCTAGCACGAGACAGATTCTTTCGACATAAGGATGGCCTTTCATGTCCACGTGTATTAATAGAGATTCTGCAGCTCGTGAACCTTTGAAGAAATTGTGCCATCGCTCCCTTACGCTGCATGGACCGACTGGAAAAGAAAATTTGACGATTGAAAAATCAGCAGAGACATTAAAACCAAAAAATGAAACGATTCTAAAAGAAGTGCTAAGTTCTACATAAGTGCTAACTTTTAGGTTAACAAAGTTTATTAATTTTCGTAGAACGTACTTTTGCGATGTCTACACCAGTTAGATTTTTGACGAGTTCAGGAACACGGTTGACAATATTCAGTACTTCTTCTGTTAGCTTTTCCGCGCCGATGGTGCCGTTGCCACTCGAAACCATTGTGATTTTCTTCGCCTGCGAAAGTGGAGCGGCTACTTCAGCGGCAACCTGCAATAAATTGTGGGTTAAAGAATATTCTGAAATTTTTTTACGTATTTATCCATTTGATTCTGAACACAGATTTTCATTTGAAAAGTGA
Source organism: Andricus quercusramuli (assembly GCA_932178445.1). NCBI lineage: Eukaryota > Metazoa > Arthropoda > Insecta > Hymenoptera > Cynipidae > Andricus > Andricus quercusramuli. The sequence continues at coordinate 202,122 of CAKNXH010001073.1, forward strand.
TTAGAAATTAAGGTGCCACCTATAAACTACGTTACAAATGGGAGGGGGCACCAAAAACGATGGTTGGCAAAAAAAATAGGGGGGAGGGGGCAGTGGAAGTAACGTTACTTAAACATACAATGTTCCAGAGACGTTTTCAGGACGTATATGGAACATGAAACGTTTTCAAAACATTATTTGGTCTAACATAGGACAATTTTTGAGACGTTCAAATAACGTCTTTTGACTTGTACGTCCAAGAAACGTTTTTAGGAATTTCCAATTACGTTCTTAAATGTCGGGCCCTTCAAAGGTAAAGTTCAATAATTACTTTATAGGTTTGAAGATCAATTTCATATCTCTGACTTCACACGCTTTCCCCAATACTCCTCCTTTCCCATTTCTTAAAGAATTCTTCTTTTTTTTCCTGTTTTCAAGAAACTTCTCGGTTTAGCCTTTTCCGCTTTTTTTGCGTTAATGCGAACTGAATTCATAGAACCCTCGTTTGGTTAAAGATTCTACTATTTGGTTTCTACTATTATATTTTTTAAATCAAAACTTAAACTGCTTGGTCGAAAGTTGAACTACTTTTTTAAAACTTCTTTTTTTTATTGAAGATTCATCTTTTTGGTTGAACATTCATTTCTTCGGTTAAGAATTAATTTTTTAACTAAAAATGTAACTATTCCATTTTTGGTTGAAAATTGATATTTTTTATTGGAAAATAATCTTTTCTAATTGATAATTTAAACATTTGGTTGAAAATGCGTCTTTTTTGGTTTCAAATCATTCTTCTTGGTTGAAAATTCATCCTTTTTGATTAAAAATGCAACTCTCTGGTAGTAGAATAATATGTTTTGATTGAGGATTAAACTAATTCAGGGATCACAGCGCAAACAGATCTCAAAAAAGGGGAAATAGGGTGATTTTCTCAGGAAAAGGGGAATAATAGGGGAAAGATTAAACATTTATTTTGATAGGTCGAAAGGCGCAAACAATCTTTTTGTAGGAAATCTTATATTTTTAAATAATTTTCAATGATTTTTGCCACTAAAGAATTAATTTTTAAAAAATTGGATATCTTAGGTCGTTGGAAATCCATTCACAGTGATATAAAAAAGTCCGAGAAAAAAATTAAATTAATTGAATACACAATTTTCATATGTTTAACATAGTTCTCATAAATATTTCTTTCCAGGACTTGTCATTTCTTCCATACTGTAATTAATATTTCCAACGTCAATTTAAAACCACACTCTTCAGTAGAGCGAAGTAAAAATGCTAAAATTGTTCGAATCGTTTGAGCTGAGGGATAACAATTTGTGGTCCGGTATCCAAAACAAGTAGAGAAAAAATTTTGAAATCGGTTAATATCTTCTGTTCTCTTTTTTCAATTTGCAATTGAAAATTTTTAAAATTAAAAAAAAAATGTATTTAAAATTCTTTGAAAATATACAAAAACATTTTTTTTTATTGATTCGAACCTGAAATTTCTTCAGCTTAAATCAAAGGAAGATGTTATTATTTTTTATTCCTGGGAAACATTTTTTTTTCGTTGTATATATAACTTTCTAAAATCGCAGAAAATATGAAATTTAAAAAATCATAAATCACGACAAAAGTTTTTTTTCCCCGAAAAAGCAAAATAATAAAAGGTTTCATTGAAGCTGAATAAATTTCAGGTTCGACATATTCAACTTTTTTTTTAATGTGTGCATATGATTCAATAAAAAAAAAAACATGTTTTTGCACATTTTCAGAAAATCGTTATTGCGCAAAAAATTTATTTTTAAATTTCGTAATTTTTTATTATTGTTCACTAGTAAAAGCTGTAAATATAACAAATTCGTCACAAGTTTTGAACCAATAGGAAATATTTTTAATTTGAAATCGTTAAATTTTACTGATTAAAAACTTTTTTCACTTTTGTCGAATGCCAACCCACAAGTTCAGTGCTCTTAAAGTCAAATTAAAAATTGCTGAAGTAATACTTGTATGATTTATTTGAATGCTATAATTGCTTTAATTATTATTCAATAATGGGTACACTTACTGATTTCAGAGAATTTTCCGCGTAATTCAAATATTGTATTTTCAAATATCGTATATTTAAAGAGAAAAGGGGAAAAAGGGGAAGTTTTTTGAGAATAGGGGAAAAGGGGGAATTTCAAGAAAAAACGGGAAACTAAGAAAAAAGGGATTTTGTTGAACATTTCTCATTATGGTTGAATTAAACTATATTTTATTTCAAATTAAAATCTGTTTTGATTAAAATATTAACTGATACATGTTTCGCCGAGAATTCACCTTATTAGGTTGAAAAATCAACTACTTGGTTAGAAATTAAACTAATTTTGCGAAAATGTAACTTTTTGGTAGAAAATTAACTTTTTTGTTGAGAAATTATATTTTCGGGTTAAAAATTCGTGTTGAAGATTGGCGTATTTTGTTGAAAATTCGCCTTTTTTGGTAGAATAGTAATTTTCTTGAAGAAAAATGTTGTTGAATTCATTTTCATTTTGTTCATTTTGTGGTTGAATTTAACTGGTTGAACATTTGTTTTCTTTTGGTTGGAAATTAATGTTTTAAACTGAAAATATGACAATTCCATTTCTGGTTCAAAAAATGTATTTTTTAGTTGAAAATTCAACTATTTCTTTTAAAACTCGTCCGTTTTGCACGAAAGTTTAACTATTCGGACAAAAAGGAGTTTAAAAGTTCATTTTTTTCTGGTTAAAAAATCGTCTTTTTGGGTTGGAATTCATCTCGTTTGGTAGAAAATCTTTTTTTGTTTGAAAATTCAAATATTTTGTTGGAAATGCAATATATTTTGGTTTAAAATCTTAGGAATTTAAAGCGTTGCATATTTAATGTAATATCTTATTTACAATAATTTTATTTGAAAGAATTTATTCCCCTCTTATTCCGACATTTTCTTTAAAAATAATCCTATTTTCTCTGCTTTGAGATAATTTTGGGCTCCATTAATTTTCGAGGGGGTGGGGGGAGTAAAAATAGTCTAAAATTGGTAACATAGTTTGTGGACTGCTCCTAATAAATACTATCTACATTTGAATTGGAGAATTATTCAAAATTAAAGTAAAATATCTAAAGACTGCGGCTGCGGATTGCGAGCAATAATATGTAACTTTCAGTTTAAATAATAAATAAAATAATAGTTCATTTGTAGGGAAAATAGCCTATTGTTCCAAAATTGTAAATATTCTTGAGAATAAAACTATTCTGGTACGAAAAACACTAACATAACCAAATATAACATAAAATTAAAGACCTTCTTCAAACCATGATTTTTATATAAAATACCAATTTTTGTGGTTAAACGCTAACGTAAACTAAAATTGTAATTTTTAACCTTTGAAATGTCATAATTTTTTATTAAAAATATCACAACATAACCTAAAATTGTTGGGAATCTTAATGATGATTTTTGTTCAAAAATGCTAATTTCCGGTGAAAAAAACTAACACAACCTACATTTTCCAGAAATTGTAATTCTCCTTCGAAACTTTAGAATTTTATATTAAAACTTCCAATATTTTATTAAATAGTTTAAAAATTTGAATTTAACCACACAAGAATATTTAAAAAGCACAAATGTATCTCAATTTGCATAAGGTGTTCTATGATTTTTCTTATCAGTGATGTTCTAGGACTCTAGATATACTGGTATGTTCAAAATTACTTAATCTTGAAGTTGATTTATAAAATTGACCAAAAAGGGTTCATGGATTGTTGCAAACAAATTTTTTTTTAAATAAACCCAAGCGTAAAAAAATAGTTGAAGTCATGATTGTTTATTAACACGTAGTTATTTGGAGATATGTATTTTTTCTTCCGGTTTAGGTGAAAGTCGTAATTATCATTCAATTTTAACTTACAGAAGAAGCTCATTCTATTTTCCTGGAAATGTTTGTTAATATTATAATCGTCACGTTTTTATCAAATATTATTTAACGAATTGTTTAATTTAAAAAATGATTAACTACAAATAATTGTACGTATTATTTCCAAATAAAATAATTTTCATAAAAAAGTGAAAAATATAATTGTGAAGAACCTTTTAAGGAATAGAATGAGCTTTTGTAAATTAAAATTAAATTAAAATTACAAATTTAAAAATAACTACATGTAAATGAACAATTCTGACCTCGATTTTTTTTTGCCGATTGTATAAATCAAGTTGAAGATTAAGTCATTTTGAAGTTCACTATAAACCTAAAACATCCTTAAAAGGGCTCATTTGTAAATTTAATTATCAAAACATCAAATTTAAGATAAAAAAAATGTCAAGTAAAGAAAAGCCAGTCTAGTTTTCAACAATAATGATTGCGAAATTTTTTAGAGTTTCTTTAAACTACACATAATTTCTTTATTAATGGCCGCAAGTTTTTTAGGATTCTTGGAAAATGGACGAAATTTTCAAATTTATGAATAATAGAGAATTTTTAGAAAAATGGGGAAAAAGGGAAACAGGGGACTGATGTCCTCGTCTTCACAAGTGTGGGCACAAATATTATTATCATACGCTCTACATTTAAAAACCCAAACCTGAAAATAATGAATAATTTTAAAGATACCTTCGGTAGCGTTTCAAGCATCATGTCAATCATAGCAGCACTCTTGTATTCGTTCATAGCAGCTGCTTTCTTTGACATCTGTTCAGCTTCAGCCTTAGCCTTCGCATCAATGGCAAAAGCCTCAGCGTCACCTCGGATTTTTATTGCTTCAGCTTCAGCCTCTGCTTCCATTATTTGTCGAAGACGATTAGCTTCAGCCATTTTCTCTAACCTTTTTTTTTATCAAAAATAAACAAATTAGTAACTGACAATTTTATATTTAGAGAGGAGTCAGTCCGATTCTTTTTGCAAACATCTCAAATTTAATTCTGTCCCGAGGGGTTGATCACTCTTGAAAGTACAAGACTTCCTGAAATCTTTGAAATCCTTGAGGAATTTTTGTAAAATCTTATGAAAAATTCGGAATCTTTGTAGAGTTTTGAAATCTTTGTAAAATCATTTAAATCTTTATGAAATCTTCAAAATACTTGCGAAATTTTTGTAAAATCTTTTGAAAACTTCGAAATCTTTGTAAATAGTTTTCAAATCTTTCGGAATATTTTGAGTCTTTGTGAAATCTTTGCAATCCTCTGAATGTTTTTGAAATCTTCTGAAAATTTTGAAAATATTTTGGAATATTTAAAATTATTGTGAAATCTTCGGAATATTTTTTTATCTTTGTGAAATCTTTTGAAAACTTTTAAATCTTTGTAAAATCTTTGACATCTTTCTGAAATCATTCACAACTTTTGTCAAATCTTCTAAAACTTTGTAAATGATTAAAATCTTCGTGAAACCTTTTGAAATATTTTTTGGCGAAATATCCTGGCGAAATTTTTGTAGAATCTTTCGAAAACTTCGAAATCATTGTAAATATTTTTTTAAACCTTTGGAATAATTCATAAATTTTAAAAATCTTTTGAAACATTTTTAATATTTTTGAAATTATTAAAATGTTTGTGAAATATTTTCGAAATCTTTGAAATCCTCTGAATAATTTGGAAAATTTTTAATCTTTGCGAAATATTTGTAAAATATCTAAAACCCCCGTACAATCTTTTGAAATATTTGAAATCTTTCTGAAATCATTGTAAAATCATTCAAATCTTTATGACATCTTTAAAATCCTGGCGAAATTTTTGTAACATCTCCTGAATAATTTTGAAATATTTTATAAAATTGATCATCTTCGCGAAATTTTTGAAATTTTTGTGAAATCTTTTGAAAACTTTGAAATATTTTTGAAATCTTTTGAATCTTTGTGAAATCGCTTATCCCTTTGTCAAAACTTTGAAACCTTCGGAATAATTTTGAAACATTTTAGAAAATTTTAAATCTTTGTAAAATATTTTGAAACCTTTGAGAAATCATTCAAATCTTTGTGGAATATTTGTGAAACTATTCAAAGCATTGAAAGCTTTTAAAATCTTTGAAATCCATGTGAAATCTTCTAAAATATTTTGAAATCTTCAGAATCTTGAGGAATGTCTGTGAAATCTTTTTATATCTTTGAAAACTGGTGTAGACTCAAAAGTCAAGTGCTCAACCCCTCATTTTGTCCAAATGACAAAGTGGTGAAAAAATTACAATTTTTTCTGGGTAAAATAATAAAAAAGTAAATAAAGACCTATATTTCTCAGCATCAGCAGGACGACGAACAGTAGCATCCAATTCCTTCATACGACGCAACATTTCCTGTTCAGCAACAGCAATTTCCTGACTACGTTCTACAACTTTAACTTGCATTTGCTCTTCCATGATTCGTTGCTTAGTCTTCGCTGCTTGAAGCTCGTAAGCCATTTCAGCTTCTGCTTTCTGTTTATTTTAAAAAGTCGTATTTCACAAACAAGATTCCAAAGAGCTTAACAAGATAAAAATAAGAACCTAAACAGTGCCTGTCAATCTATCAATATAGAAAATCAATTCTTACTTTGGTTTGAACTTCCACATCATAAGCAGCTTTCTTCAATTCAAAATCTCTCTGGGCTTTAGCAATTTCAGTATCATTAAGAAAGCGAGCTGCCATCCTTTGTTCTTCAGCAATCGCTTCTCGAATTTGGGCATCTCGACGAGCTTCTGCTTCTCCGATTCTAGCATCTCTTTTGACCTCAGCTGTTCGGGCCATACCGAGGGCTTTTAAGTAACCCTAAAAGTAAAATATTCTTCATAAATGTGCGAATCGAATTTCACTTTTGGAAATATTAAGCCAACACCCAAGAAGTTTATTAGGAAAGGATTTTGGGAATATTTTATGGAGTAAGGACTGTATTTCTGGCTTCCACTACCTGCTGGACACTTGATTTTGCAAGGTTAAAATGGATCAGGATTATTCATTAAAGTAAATAACTCTAGAATCAAAATTAAAAATATATCAAGTTCTCAAAAAGGTCAGGCCTCACAGTCCCTGTGGGATAAAATTAGGGACCAAAGGGTACTTTTTCGCGTTCAAAAGGTAACCAATTGAGGATAAATTCATAAGACTTCAAAAGAATTCAACATAAATTCAAAAGAATTCAAATGGATTGGAAAACATTTTTTTAATTTAAAAAATGCTATTGATTCTCTTAAAATTCGAATGAATTTAGAGGAATTTAAGGTGAACGAGAAGAATTAAATGAAATTCATAAAAAATTCAAGGTGAATTAAAAAAAAATCAAATAAATTTAAAATAACTTAAAAATATGAAAAAACTTCCATGAATTCAGTAACTTTGAAATGAGCGTAGAAAACTTCAAGGGAATTCAAAAGAATTTGACGAAATTCCTAAGAATTCAAGGTGAATTCCAAAAAATGATTCCAAATCTCTTCATATCTTTGAAACCTTACTAATTTCTAACAAAAAAGTGAAAAAAATCAAGCTGTATCTAAAAAACAATCCAGTGAATTGAAAACAATTCAAAAATATGAAAAAATTCATTGAATTCAGTAAGTTTGAAATGAGATTAGAAAAATTGAAACGGCATTCAAAAGAATTAAGATGAATTAAACAAAAACTGTATAAAAATCCATTGAATTTTGAGTATAATTGAGTGAATTTAGAAGAATTCAAAAGAATTTAACAGAATCCAGAATAAATTGAGAATTCATGGCGAATTCCAGATGAATTGCAAAAAGTATTTTAAAATCTCTTCAAATCTTTGAAACCCTACGAAATCCCTCACTTCTTTTTAATACATTCTTTGAAATCCATTAAAATATTAAAATTACTAAAACCCTTGGAAATCCTTGAAAAATGTTTAATCTCTTAAAAATGCCTTGGAATATTTTACAATACCCTAAAATATTTCTAAGCATTTAAAATCCTTTCAGACTATTGAAATAAATAAATAAAAATCTCAGAATCTTTTTAAACTTTCTAAAATATTTTGAATCCTTTGCTATCATTTGAAATCCCTTGAAACGGTTTGAAGCCCTTAAAAATGCCTGGAAATCTTCCTAAAATATTTGAAATCCTTTGAAATTTTATTATATTACTGAAATCAATTAAAAATTTCTTTGTAATCATTGAAAATAACCTAAAATATTTCAAATCCTTTCAAACCCTATGAAATGCCTCATTTCTCTTGAATAAATTCTTTAAAATTCACTACAATATTATTAAATCCCGTGAAATTCTATGAAATCTGGTGATGTTTCCTAAAATCCTGGAAATTTTATTAAAATACCTTGACAGCTTTAAAAGCCACTTAATATTATTGCAATCCTCGGAAACTTTATAAAATCCCGTAAAATCTTTTAAAATATCTTACACGCTTATAGGTCCTGTAAAATCGTTCCATATCTACCGAAATTCTAGGAAACAATTCACCATAAAATATTTCAAACTCTTTGCAATCCCTTCAAATTATTGAAATCGATAAAAAATTCCTTGGAATCTTTTAAATTTCCTCACTTCTCGTGAATAAATTCTTTGAAATCCACTAAAATATAATAAAATCCCGTGACATTCTATGATTAAATTTTCTGAAATCCTGGAAAATGTATTGAAAATATATTGAGTTTTAAAATCCCTTAACATTATTGAAATCCTCGGAAATCTTTTCAAATACATTAAAACCTTATGGGTCTTGTAAAATCTATTAAAAATGTCTCGGAATCTTTAAAAATACCCTGAAATACTTCAAAAGAATTCAAGACAGTTCAGAAATAGGTATAGACCTGAATTGAACAGTGATTAACCCATGAGTTATTTATTGAAAGGAAGATTACTAATGAGATCTTTTAATTTTAAAAAGTGACCAAAAGTGATTTGAAAAAAGTTACTATTAGTGACTGTGTAGCAAGCCCTGATTATTTTTTACAGTTACTTCTTACAGAAATTCCCTGATTTGCTACTTTTTTCAAAATCTCTGACTCTTCGAAGCTTCGATCTTATTATACATTTTTTTAAGTTACTTTAGGGGCCTGGACTGAATATAGGGTACAATAGGGGATATAGGGGCCGGTCTGTAAGGCCTGAAAGGTGCTTTGTGCCTTAATTCACTTAGTGAAATACTAATTTTTTCTAATCTAACAACCATTATAAATACAACAGATAGGCATCTATAAACAATAGAAAATAATTGTTTCTAATGAAATATGCAATTAAGTAAAGTATTTCAACAACAATCAGACCCGTCTACCAACACGTGCAATAAAAGTGTCTCGCAACAAAAGAAGTAGAACCGTTTCAAAAAATTCTTCATTGTAAAACTTCCTGTTTTACAGTCTAGAGCCATTTCTTCCCTGCAAATAGGAGTTTTGGTATGGCTTTGGAAGTAGGCACTTCTATTGAAAATTAAAATAATTGAACGTACCTTCGAACCCTGCAAGTAGCAAAACAAACTAATTGTATAATCGTACAAAAACGTGTGTTATATGATCAAATAAATGGATGTAATGGGTCTGGTAGAATTTTGAATAGACTTACGATTCTAAAAAAAAAAAGAAACAATCATTCTCGAATATCTAGATCTAGAATCTGGATATAAACACTAATTTCTATTCTATTACAAAAAATCTGAATTCCAATTACTATGCAGGCGATCAATTATAATAAAATAAAATAAAGAAACCTACTTCCTCGTCTCGAATATCTTTCAGTGTATACGAAACCACTGTAATTCCCATGTTTACAAGATCGCTGCTTGCCACTTCGAAGACCTCTTTACTGAACTTCTTACGGTCCTTGTAAATTTCCTAAATAAAAAGATGAAAACTTGAAAAACTGGAAAAATTGCTTCTTCAAGAATATAAATCGCGGTCTATTTTTCTAATAAATTCAATTTTTAAACGTATAATTAGCGATTATATCTCTAAAATTATTACCTCTACAGTCATGCTTCCCATTATTGCCCTTTGGTGTCCCTCTAAAGTGACCAATGCTATATTATGAATCTCATCTTGGGATTTCCCCAGAAATTGTTCACACGCTGTTGAAAGCATTTCTTCATTTTGCCCTTGAATCTTCACCTGTTAAACATTTATTTTTTAACAACAATTTTAATTTAGAAAGCTTTGACAAATTATATCACAAGATATTCTTAAATATTTTAGCTTCATCGATTAATTAAATGATTAAATAATATTAAAAACATAATTAACCGATTCTGCAGCTGGTCTCTAAAGTCCATGAATTTGAATTATAACTTAAACAAATTCTTATTTTATCTTCTTATAATTAAAATTCAGTCTATGCTTCGGTAAAACTAATGTGGGTACTACATTCAATTAAAATTAAACCGCTTTAAATTCTTAACTTTTCAAGTAAAAATATTCCATTTTCAACAAGATAGATTAATTCTCAACCAAATAGTTGAATCTTCAACAAAAAGAGATCAATTTTCAAACAAACAGTTGAATTTTGAACTAAAAAAGATCAGTTTTAACCATAAACGGATTAGTTAAATTTTCAGTTGAAAAAATTAGTTTCCACAACAACAAATTTCAAACCAAGTGATGAATTTTCAAATGAAATTATTAATCTTCAACTGGTATGGATGAATTTTAAACCAAAAAGATCAATTTTTAACAAAATAGTTTTAATTTCAACCAAGTAGTTTTCTTTTCAATCAAAAAGATTAATTTTCAACTTGATAGAATATTCAACTGGAGTAGTAACATTTTCAGTTGGAAAAAATTAATTTTCAAGCAAGAATATTAATTTTCAACCAAAAATGGACCAGTTACATTTTCAGTTTAAAACAAAATAAACCAAACAAAAATTCTAAGTCGAGAAAAAAAAATAATTTTCGACTAAACTAATAAATTTTACACCAAGAAGATTGATTTCTTCCAAAAAAGACGAATTTTCAGCTGAGAAAATTAATTTTGAACCAAACTCATGATTTTTCAACTAAAATGATGAATTTTTAACTGGAATAGTTGAATTTTTAACCAAAAAGATTAATTTTGAACTAAAAAGATGAATCTTTCACTGGAATAGTAGAATTTTCAAACAAGAAGATTAATTTCTATACAAAAGACGAATTTTCAAGAAAATACATGAATTTTCAGCTAACAAAGATAAATTAGAATAGTTAAACTGTCAGTAAAAAAATTAATGCTCGATCAAAGAAAAGAATTTTCAAGTAAAATTATGGGAAATTCAACTTCAATAGTTACATTTTCAGTTTAAAAAAATATATTTTTAACGAAATAGCTTGTTTTTCAACCAAACATGAATTTTCAACTAAAATGATGAATCTTCAAACAAAAAATTGATTTTTAACAAGAGAGTTTAACTTTCAACCAAGTAATGACATTTTTATTTAAAAAAAGATTGATTTTGAATAAAAAACGCAGCAGTTTATATTTCAACCAAAAAGATTCCAAGTTTTAATAAAAAACGGTGAAATTCAATAAAAAAGATGACTTTTAAACACGAGTTAAATTTTTAACTAAGAACGATTTTTCAGTTAAGAGAGAAGAAATTGCAAACAAACTGTTGAATTTTCAAGCAAAATGATGAATCTTCCACTGGAATAGATGCATTTTAAACCAAAAAGATTAATTTTCGACAAAAGAGTTTAACTTTCAACCAAGTAATTTTATTTTTAACCAAAAAGATGAATTTTCAACTAGAATTGTGAATATTTAACTGGAATACTTGAGTATTTAACCAAAAAGATAAATTTTCGAACAAAAAAAAATAATTTTTCGCCAAAAACGGAATATTTTAGTTTTCAGTTTAAAAAAAAATTTTCAACCAAATTGATGAATTTTCAACTAATAAGATTAATCTTCAACTGGAATAGTTGAATTTTAAACAAAAAAGATTAAGTTTCAATTAAAAAGATTAATTTTCAACCAAGATGATTAATTTCTAACATAAATACGAATTTTTAACTAAAGAAAAATAATTTTCAACCAAACTGTTGATTTTTCAACTAAAATTATGAATTTTGTACTGGAATAGTTGAATTTTTAACCAAAAAGACAAATCTTCAACTGGAGTAGTTGAATTCCAAACTAACAAAATTAATTTCTAGCAAAAAAGACGAATTTTCAATAAAATACATGAATTCTTCAACTTTCAAAGATAAATTGTCAACTAAAAATTAAATAGTTAAATTGTCAGTTGAAAAATTATCGTTCAACCAAAGAGATCAATTTTTAACTAAAATAATGGAATATTTAATTATAATAGTGACATTTTCAGTTAAAAAAAAATAATTCAACACAAAATAAACAAAATAATTCAAGCTTCAACTAGAAAATTTAAATTTTCATTTTAAAAAATAATAATTTTCAGCAAAATAAAAAACGTACTTTAAACAAAATAGCTTATTTTTCAACAAAAGAGATGAATTTTCAATTAAAGTGATAAATCATCAGCCAAAAGAATTAATTTGGAACAAGAGTTTAACTTTTAATCAAATAATTAAATTTTCATTTTTAAAAATATGAATTTTGGATAAAAAAGGTAGCAGTTGATATTTCAACCAAAAAAGATTTCAAGTTTAAATAAAAAAAGTTGAATTCAACCGAAAAAGACGACTTTTCAACATGAAAATTTTGCAGTCAAACGAAAGAAAAAATTGCAAAGAAACTGTTGAATTTTCAAGCAAAAAGATGAATTTTTAACCAAGAAGATTAATTTCCTACAAAAAGAAAAACGCATTTTCAAAAAAATAGTAAAATACAATAATATAAAGCTACTATTGCAAATAAAGAATCATTGTGATTTCATTTATATTGCAATTCAAAAAAATTAAGCGCGCTCTCGACAAAATTTCCTGACTTGAAGAAAAAAATTCCGTGACAAATCCAGGTTTTCCAGGTAGGGTAGTAGTCTGTTACAGTAAAGTATATGAGTTCTGATTTACCTGTGCTATTCCGGTCACTGATATTGGCACTCCTTGACATGTATATACAGTGGGACTTTCCACCTGTAGTGTCATTGTATTCAAAGAAATTCTGAAATCGAGAAAAGTATCTTGAATTTTGAAGATTTATATAATTTTTAAATCCTACTTCCATTACATTTAGAGCGAGCTAGAAAAAATATATTCGTTCCTGTAATGGAAAACGTATCTCTTACTTGTAGTCTGAATTCAAATTTTTTTTTTTTCAATTATTCAATAATATTTTTTTAATTTACTTTTGAACCTGTTGGACGATTGGCCAGACGAAGACTCGTCCTCCAGGAACCAAGAGTGGTTTGCCATAGCAGCATCCTGTAAGACACTTTATATTATATTCATTTATATTTTTATATTATTTCATATTCTTGATTCTCAACATTTGAATAATTGGAAATAATTTCTGGGAAATTTTGTTTCTGAGATTTGAAATGTAAAAAAATACAATTCTGCTCTGCATTTACTCCTAAAAAAAGACACACGCAAACAAATACATTTCGTACGATTGAGAGGGGAAAACCCGTCGTGAAATTGAAATCTATTTATAAAGAATGTTTGAATTAAGATGGAGAAAATCGTTAAAGTCATCAGGGAAGTCTTTTCAAATAAATAATATATATATAATATTTATATATTTTTCCTTACTATTATTTCAAAGTTAAAATATATGAATTTATAATACTCAACCTGAAGTGAAATTAATACGTCAACATTAAATTTCAGAAAATCCTTATAAATTTAAAGTTATTGAAAAATAGACACATTGCGGATACATTTTAAAAATACAATGGGCAGAGTTAAAAATATGATCAATATTCTATTTAAATTACCTATTTACACTCTACTATTTATAAAATGATAAAATACAAAGTACATACAAATATAAAGTACATACAAATAATTCTATTCTTCATTTAAAAGAAAATCATAATTAAGGATTTAATTATCAAAAAAGTGTATTCAGAATACAAAAATGGGTTTTATATATTTACAGCGGCTCATTAAAAATGTTAAATTAAAAAAAAATAACCTTACTCCAAAATAAAGACGCTCGAAGAATGCAACATTAATGATTTTTTTTTTTACTAGAAAAATACCCAAATTTTCACTGTTAATATCTTAATAGCTTTTATGTCAAAATGACAGTAGACTTGATTCTCATGTGAGAGGGGTTTCGATTGAAAAAGAGTTTAAAAAATGGTTTTAGGTAGGAATAAGTTTTTCGGTAGACAATGCAAATTAGTAGAATTTATATACTCTAATCGATTTTTTCTTTTTTGTTCGAGGAATCAATTAATTGAAGAGGCTATGGTGCTCCTCCCCATTGCGTGTCCATGCACGGCAGAATTTGATCGCTTGTCAGAAATATTTGTATTCTATTTTAGCCGGTTTTTGTTGGGCGAAATTAAACAAAATTTACCTGAAACGACAAGCGCCTCGTTAGGACCACAGGTAACAAATCCACAGGTATCCATTACTGCAACGAAAACAACACTGCCAATTAAGAGGCAAAAATTTAGGAACGGACACACACTCTTGCTTGCTCCGATGCTCCAATTTTCAATACTTCAATACTATGGAAACAACAATACAGTTCGTGTCGGGGCAGGGGGTGGGGCAGGGGGCTTACGCTTACAACCATTAGGCATTTTCACTCAATAGTCAGCTAACTTCACTTCCTTAACTGCTGAGGGGAAAACAATGGATCAAATGTATGGGATTCGCTCCATTTTTGCCCTATTTTGTTAATATCTTCGTAAAAACTCATTTTTTCTATATAAATGTATTTGAAAAATAAAATGGTAATAATTATTATTTGTTATGAAGATATTACAAAAATAAAGTTTTGTCCCACGCATTTGATCCATTGTTTTCCCAGGTTTTCCCCTCAGCACGCAACGAAGTGAAGTTAGCTGATGAAAAATGGAAATACCTATGGTGGAAAATGCGATAAAGACGCCATATCTTAGCGCGAAGTTCAAATGGTAAAAAAATTTAAAAAATTTTAAACAGTCGAATCGTTCGTAAAAAAGTCAACAATTATTTTTGTAATAAAGAAAATTCTTTTGATATTAAAGTTTTTTTGATATTAAAGTCTTTGTAAAGGAATAAAGTTACGATTTTTCGTTTAATTCAAATGTAGAAGAAAAATTATGATGAGAAGAAAGTAGCATTGTCGGTGTGGAGACTGGTGGGAGGTGAATCTGTAGCATATTAGAGCAACATTCATCCGGCGTTTGATAAACATAAATTCGTTGTCTATTGAAACGATCAATTCTTGCACAAATTGAAGCGGGACGTGAATGGAACAGAAAATAAAGAATATCAAACGCAAAAAGGTATGTACTTAAAATATACTCCAAAATTGTGCGGAAAAAGAGTTAATATCTCAGTGAAAAAATTCCTTTTGCAGCATTTTGCGAGTGAAAATTACAATTAAAATGGAGTTTGTACGGTTTTTAAATAAAGGGTGGAAGCGAAGATATTCTGAAAGTTGGTCAGCATTTCCAAAAGTTTTTAAACAGAATTTATTATTATTGATGTGCTTTGTACAATTAATATTTTAAATTACTAATTATGATTTATTTTATATACATTAGAATAGTTTTCAACACTATAAATTATAACTCTCGTATATATAATTGAAATAATTCATATTATTGATATTATAAGAATTATCTATAAACACTAGTATGAGAAGAAGAAATAGAATTTTCTGATAATTTCTAGGTGTAATCAATGATTTTTATGACAATATTCGTTTCATGTTTGATCGGAAATAATTTCTTAAAACTGATAATTAAACAAGTGCATTTTCGGTTATAAATGTATCTTTTTTTAGTTAAAAAATTATCAATTTGGCTATAAATTTATCTTTTTTAGTTGAAAGTTCAACTGTTCGATTGGAAATGCATGTATTTTGTTGAAAATTTGTCTGCGTAGAAATTTAATCTTTTGGTTGAAAACATATCCTTTGGTTAAAAATGCAATTGTTAAAAGTTGAAATACTTTGTAAAAAAATTTTTTTTTTTCATTAATGATTCACAATTATAGATAAAAATTCAACTATTTGCTTTTAAATGAAATTTCATGTTAAAAATTCTACTGTTTTGTAGAAAATTAATCCTTTTGGCTTGAAAATTCAACAGTTTGGTAGAAAATTAAACTATTTGGTTGAAAATTGAACATTTGTGTTGAAAAATCATATTTTTGGGTTGAAAATTAAACTTTTTTGTACACCATTCGTCTTTTTGGCTTTAAAATTAAATAATTTTGTTGAAAATTCATGTATTTTGTTCAATATTCATCTTTTTTGGTAGAACATTAAACTTCTTGGTCGAAAATGCATTTTTTTGTTGCAAATTGAACTATTCCATGTTGGGTTAAAACTTTATCCTGTATATTGGATAAGTTCAAAATTCGTCTTTTTTAATAAAAAGTTATTCTTATTGGTCGCAAATTCATCATTTTGGTTGAAAATGTATCAGTTTTGTTGAAAATTCATTTTTTGTTGTTCAAAGTTATTTTTTGTAGTCAGAGTTTTTATCTAAATATTTAACTATTCCATTTTTGATTGAAACTTTGTCCTGTATTAATCTTGTTCATTGAAAATTCATCTTTTTGCTTGAAAATTCAACTATTTGGTAACAAATGCATATATTTTGTTGAAAATTCATCTTTTCCGATTTAAAAGTCCGCTGTCTTCTAAAAAATTTGACTTTTTGTCATAAAAATTCAAATATTCGATTGATTTTTAATCTTTTTTCTTTGCAAATTCGATAATTTGTAGGTTGACAATTCAACTATTTCGTTAGAAATTCAACTATTTGGTTAAAACTCGAATTAATTTTGGAAAATTGAACTATTTTGTTAAAGTCATCATTTTTCGTAGAAAATTCTACTTTGTTGTTAAAAATTCATCCTTTCGAATTGAAAATTCATCTTTTATGGTAGAAAAGTCTTCCTTCTTGGTTAAAAATGTACTGTTTGGTTAAATATTTAACTATATTTTTTGGAAAACTCGTATCTCTTACTTGAAGTTCATCTATTTAGTTTTTAATGCAACTGTTTGATTGAAACTTATTATTAGTATTTTTTTTTTAAATTCGTCTTTTTTTGTTGAAAATTCATTTCTTTGGGTAGAAAATATTTTTTGGTTGAAATTTCAACGATTTCTTTGAAAATACAATATATTTTGGCTTGAAATCTTAGGAATCTAAAGTGTTTCGTATTGACTTCAATAGTTTATCTACATTAATTTTATTTACAAGAATTTATAGACGTAAAATTGGTCCTTAGCACCAGGCCCGGCCAGGCCTCGACTACACCACCACAGATATATTCGTCTCCGTTTTATTAAATATTATGTAAAAAATGGTTCAATTCCAAAAATGACTAACAACAAATATTTGTATGTATTTATAAATAAAATAATTTAAAGAAAAACGTAACGGATATAATTGTAAAGAACCTTTCAATGAATAGAATGAGCTTTTGTAAATTAAAATTGAACGAAAATTACGATTTTTGCCTAAAGCAGAAGAAAAAACACAAATATGTGTAAGATTACGTAATTTTGAACTTGATTGTATACCTAGAACAATTCCTAGAAAAATCAGAACAATTTAAATAGTAGATACCAAGATTTTGTTTATCATCAATTGATGGGACATTTCAGTACTTTTTTTCTCCGTAAAATACCAACCTGAAGGACCAAATTTTATATGCTTTTGAGTTTTTTCAGAAAAACTCGTTTAAAAATGAAAACACCCATTTTTTCGCTGTTTCTGAAAACTTTTATCAAATAAGCCGGAAATGCTAAAGGTTTCTAATAGGGTTGAAATTGAAGCTGATGCGCCTCAAAAAACATAAAGACATACTATGCAAATTCAAGAAACACGAATTTTATAAAATTTTGTTACGTAGTGTTATCATTTGCATAGAAGAATTATCATTAAAAATTATTAGAATTATCATTTAAAAACAATGTATCCAAAGGTGTACAATTAAGCCACAGGTGATTCTAATTAAAATAACCATAAGAAAAAGATCAGAATATTTATCACCCTATTACTGACTGTTTGATTTATTTTTAAATAAATAGTTGTGTTTGCAACTATACACTTTTCCTGTTAAGATAAGTCCCAGCCTGTGGCGATATCCTATATATTTCTGATAAAAAACTAATTTCTTTTTTTTTTTCTATTTGTCATAAATTATTTTTCCACAGTGACTGGTGAGATAAATTATAACCATGAATCTTCATATTCCACTAGTTTTGTTTGCACTTTTAATTTGCAACATATTTGCAAATCAAGTGCCAGAATTTTCGAAAAAGTTTGAACCAATTTGGGAAAGTTTAGACAAACGTCCTTTGCCTTCCTGGTACGATGAAGCCAAATTCGGAATTTTTATTCACTGGGGAGTCTTCAGTGTTCCCAGTTTTGGATCTGAATGGTTTTGGATTAATTGGAAAGGTATAATACTGCAATTTGAAAAAATTACAAAAAATTACTGGAAAATCCCTCTAAAAATTAAAAAAATGTGGTTACAACATGCCCTTAAATGTCTCCATTCAAATTTTTTAAAATTAATCATAAAAAAAGAGAAAAAAAAAGAAGGCAACCTCCAAACCCCCTTCTTTCTTTTTTTGATTCTTATTTATTCTGAATTTAATTTCGTAAATTTGGAATTATTGTTATTTCTATCTATTTAATAGTTTGATCCAGAGCTTATTTCACTTCAGAATAAAATACACCTATCAATTCATAAAGATGGTCATCCAGTAGACGAGACGCAAATAATTCTTAGGTACAAATTCGCAAAAAAAAATGATATAAAAACATATTTTTTTAGATCAAGATCAGAATTACAGTGAATTTATGAAAAAACGTTATCCTCCGAATTTTACTTATCAAGATTTTGCCAGAGATTTCACTGCTGAATTTTTTAATGCTACGCAATGGAGTGAAATTTTCCAAGCATCAGGAGCAAAATATGTAGTTTTAACTAGTAAACACCACGAAGGGTATACTTTATGGCCCTCAAAATATTCCTTCAGTTGGAATGCTGTTGACGTTGGACCACAACGAGATATCATAGGTAAATATAAAATTAATAAATTCGCATTTCTACATGAATATTTTTGGAAATTGAAAAAATAAAATAAATTTTTGCAGGGGAACTCGCGAAGGCGATACGAAGCAAAACAAATTTAACATTTGGACTCTACCACTCTCTTTACGAATGGTTTAATCCACTTTATTTAGAAGATAAGAATAATAACTTCACGACGAACAGCTTCGTCACTCAGAAAATCATTCCTGAATTAAATGAGCTCGTTGACCTTTATAAACCGGAAGTAATCTGGTCTGATGGAGATTGGGAAGCAACGGACAGTTACTGGGAGTCGAAAGAATTTCTAAGTTGGCTCTATAATTACAGCCCAGTGAAAGAAACTGTTGTAGTCAATGATAGATGGGGAGTTAATATTCCTTGTCATCATGGCGATTTTTATACGTGCAAAGATCGTTATAATCCTGGTAATTTCTTCGATTCCATTCTAATAAACATTTTAGGCACGAAAAAACAGGACTCAAGAAAAAATATCGAATTATACTATTAAAATTTTCAAAATAATTACTGATGTTCTCATTTAAATGAGAAAAGATTATTTTTTTTCTGAAAAAATTTAATGCATAAAACAGTTGCTTATTTACAAATTTTTTTCGAGCAAACTTTTTTGCTTAGTGTTTCTTACCAAATTAAAAAAAAGAAGTTATTCCTCTACAATTTTACCTTATTGAATTTTTAAAAATAAATCAATTATTATCAAATAAAGTTCTTTGTTTATAAAATTTTTCGCCTTAAAATAAATTGTTTTTCATTATTTGAACCAATGAAAAATTCATTTTCAAAAGTTGAATGAGGTCAGGTGTAGAGAATATTTATTCCGAGAAATGAAGCTATCATATTTTCAAATAAATAATTTTTTGTGTTTCACATTTTTATCAGCAATAATAATCTTTTCTTCTTTAAACGAGAGCATTAGTAATAATATAAAAATTTTCTAAGGTATAATTATATATTTTTCCGAGACTTGTTTTTTCCTTAATAATCAAAAAGTTGTCAATCTAAAGGGTTAAAAATTGAATATCTTCATAATGAAACTTTATAAGTTGTATATTTTTTACATTCATCTTTGAAGATTCTACAAGTTTATTGAAAATTAGAAGCCATAATAGTTGCACAATTTGAAATTGAAAATGTTCCAAATCGAATAATTTAAAATTCAAACACTAGAAATTGAATATGTAATTTGAATAGAATGAAATTGGAAAATTTTGAATTAAAAATTATTAGTGTTAAATAATTTTAAATTGAAACTTGGCATTGGATAAATTGTACAACAACATTAAATAAGTTTATATTGATAAAGATGAATAAGTAGTGTTTCAAATGATACTACCTTTTTTTAATTAAAAATGTAAATCGTTAGAAATGTTATAATTTTAAATTGAGTCAACAAATAAACGATTTTGGATTGACATGTTGAAAATTGTTTGATTTCAAATTTAAATAATGCAAAATTACACCATTTCGAAATTAAAGCCTTAACACTAAACGATTTTAAATTGTAGACATATCAAATTGAATAATCTGAAATAAAAACGTTTGAAATTCAAAGCTGACCAATTGCAAATTGAATGCCTTAATTTAAACCATTTTAAACTGAAAATGTTCAAAGGTATAATATTTGAGATTAAATCTTTATAAATTATGCAATATCAAATTGAAATAATTTTGAAATAATCAATTTAGATTTAAGCACAAATTCCAAATTAAAGTTAACATTCAAACATTGATGGTTATTAAATTTTTAAGATTTAATTTAAACGCTCAAAATTTAAAAAATATTGTTTAATAGTTAATAATTAAATATATAAGTAAAATGGTCAAAATCAACACAATTTGATAGGAAAATTTGTTTGGAAAATAAATTTCGTATTCAAGTAATTTTTTTTTTCATTAGTTCCAACTCCAATTCTGATCAAAATAGTAATAAGCGTGGTGAAGAGGGGTACTTTAATTTTAAATTCGTTTTACAGAATTAAAAATTTGTAAAGTTTTTCAGCTATTCTTCAACCTCACAAATGGGAAAATGCAATGACTATCGACCGAAAATCTTGGGGATTCCGAAGAAATGCAGACTTAAAAGATTATATGTCTGTGCAAGAATTGGTTCGAGAATTAGTTGTCACTGTAAGCTGTAATGGAAATTTGTTGATGAATATTGGGCCAACGAAGGACGGAATAATTATTCCCATTTTTGAAGAAAGACTTCGTGGAATGGGTATTAGTATACAAATTAAATTAAATAATCTTTCTTTCGATGAATATAATTTTTTTAATTGAATTTTGAAATATTTTTAGGAACTTGGTTGGCTGTGAATGGAGAAGCAATTTACAAAACGAAACCCTGGAATGTCCAGAACGACACTTTATCGGGTGATGTTTGGTACACGCAAAGTAAAGATGGCAAAAAATTATATGCGATTCTTCTTTCGTGGTCGAAAAATAATCTTTTAGGATTGGCAGCTGTGAAAATTCCGGCTTTAACTCAAATCAATCTTCTTGGATATCCATACGAACTTACTGTAAGTTTTGGAAAAATTTGAAAAAACATTACTTTTTGTCTAAAACGATAAATTTATGAGAAATTGGAAGATTTCAACAGGGTGACTTAAAAATTGAGATAAATTTATTCATTACATATTTTTTGTTGGTAAAATTTATTTCACTAATTATTAATTTATTTTTCAGTGGGAACAGCGCTCAACTTATTTGTTGATTGACCTTCCTGTAGAAGCCCACAAAGGACAGCCCGCCTGGGTTGTAGTGATACATCAGCATTTTTGAGACTGCAGAATTTACAATTTTACATGTTTTTATGAACTTTATTTTCTGTGATTTTGATAAAAGTATTTACAAATCGTAAAAGAAGACTCAGCCCATCAATCATTCCTAATTTAGCCAAATCCTTTCTCGAAAGAAATGCTCATACATAATAATATAAATATTGATAAATAGGCGTAAAGAACCTTAAGATTAGGATTTTTCTAAAAATATAAACTTTCTCAATAAAGATAATTCCGACTATATATGACAAGCTGCCGGTTTTGTTATCAGTGATTTATTCAAGAATGCAAGATTTTATCATATAAAATCGAAGTGTTCGAACGAGAAAAATTAAATTGCAGGATTATAATCAAAGAACAGTAAAAGATAAGTGAATCACTTTATCACTTTTTCTTACCTCTTTGACCTATTTTTAGAAATGCAGGTATACTTCTGATCACTTCTGATATCAGAATTAGTTTCCCCTTTAGCATTGGTCAGATTCATTACTTGTTTTTGTACAGTGAGAGTGATAGCGTATAAACATGAATCTTAAATTTCATATTTCATTGATTTTATTTTTACTGTCAATTTACAGTGTACGGGGATATCAACTGTCAAAAAATTTGAACAAGTTTGAACCAAATTGGGACAGTTTGGACCAGCGTCCTTTGCCTTCGTGGTACGATGATGCCAAATTTGGAATTTTTATTCACTGGGGCGTCTTCAGTGTTCCGAGTTTTGGATCTGAATGGTTTTGGAAATATTGGAAAAGTAAGTTATTCTAATTCTTCGGAAATAGTTTTAACAAATTTTAGTTTATACTTTAAAATGTAGTTTTTAAGCGAGATGTTGATTAATCGACTTTTAAGTGTACAACAGATTTCAAGATTTCACAAAGATTTAACATTTTACAAAGATATAATTGATTTCACTAAAATTTCAACAAAAATGTAGAAAGATTTAAAGGATTTTACAAAAGATTGAATGCGCTTAAAATAAAACTATATTTCTGTACACGTAGATTTCTAAAGTTTTGACAAAGACTTAACGGATCTTACAAAGATGTCAAAGATTGTATAAGATTAAAAGGATCTTTCACAAAGAGTTCAGTGAGTTCACAAAGATTACAAATATCTCAAAAAGATTTGTAAAGATTTCAAATGAATTGACAAATATTTGAAGGTTTTCACAAAGATTTTAAAGATTTCAAAACTTTGCAAAGTTTTCAAAAGATTTCAAAAGATTTAAATGATCTCACAAAGATTTCAACGATTCCACAAATATTTCACAAAGATTTCAACAAAATTTTACAAAGATTTAAAGGATTTCACAAAGATTTCACAAAAATCTGACAATGATTTCAAAAAATTGTACGAAGATTTAAAGGATTTCGGAAGTATTTCAGTGACTTCAAAAA